>CAUYLG010026864.1:0-67184 GCA_963573385.1 Cacajao melanocephalus
ATGCACAGGTTTTAACAGTCGAATTGATCAAGCAGAAGAAAGGATATCAGAGGTCGAAGACCAACTTAATGAAATGAAACGAGAAGATAAGATTAGAGAAAAAAGAGAGAAAAGGAATGAGCAAAGTCTCCAAGAAATATGGGACTATGTGAAAAGACCTAATTTACGTTTGATAGGTGTACCTGAAAGCCATGAAGAGAATGAATCCAAGCTGGAAAATATTCTTCAGGATATTATTCAGGAAAACGTTCCTAATCTAGTAAGGCAGGATAATACTCAACTCCAGGTAATACAGAGAACACCACAAAGATATTCTTCAAGTAGAGCAGCCCCAAGACACATAATCATTAGATTAGCTAGGGTTGAAATAAATGAGAAGATTCTAAAGGCAGCTAGAGAGAAAGGTCAGGTTACCCATAAGGGGAAGCCTATCAGACTCACAGCAGATCTCTCAGCAGAAACCCTACAAACTAGAAGAGAGTGGGGGTCAATGTTCAATATCCTCAAAGAAAAGAATTTTCAAACCAGAATCTCATATCCAGCCAAACTAATCTTTATAAGTGTAGGAAAAATAAAATCTTTCACGAACAAACAAGTACTCAGAGATTACATTACCACCAGGCCTGCATCACAAGAGCTTCCGAAAGAAGCACTACATACAGAAAAGAGCAACCAGTATCAGTCACCCTAAAAACTTACCAAAAGGTAAAGAGTATCACCATAATAAGTCAAAACCTATCAGCACGCTGTATCTAGATCTATTTTACATGCAAGGACACACAAAGATTCAAAACAAAGCGATGTAGGAAGATTCACCAATCAAATCGAGAGCAAAAAAAAAAAAAAAAAAAAAACAGGAGTTGTAATTTTCGTCTCTGACAAAACAGACTTTAATAGTAATAAAGACTAAAAGAAACAAAGGAGGACATTACATAATGGTAAAAGGATCAATGTAACAAGAAGAGCTAATGATCATAAACATACATGCACCCAATGCAATAGCACCCAGATACATAAGACAAGTTCTTAATGACTTATAAAGAGACTTGGACTCCCGCATAATAACAGCGGGAGACTTTAACACCACATTGTTAATATTAGACTGATCAACGAGATAGAAAATTAACAAGGACATTTATAATTTGAATTCATACCTGGAACAAGTAAACTCAATAAATATTTATAGAATTCTCCACTCCAAATACATAAAACATACATTTTTCTCAGTATTATATTACACCTATACTAAAAGTGACCATATGATTGGAAGTAAATCGCTCTTCAGCAACTGCATAGCATTTCACAGATTCTAATGAGATAATGGTTGGCTGTTTGTTTGTTATTTTCTTCCCTTATTCCTTCCTGTCTCCGTTGTTAAGCACAATTATTGGCATAAAAGCAGTTTTCGATACTTAATATTAGATTGCATTCCAACCTGGGCAATAGAGAAAGATTCCTGTTCTCTCTCCCCTTTTCTCTTCCTCTTTCTTTCTTTCCTTCATTAAAAAAAAAAAAAAAAAAAAAAAAAAAACACCAAACCAGTAAAAAAGACCTGGTAAGTTTCTGATGATTGGGGAAGCTCAAATCTCTTGATGTAATTCAGCATCATCTCTAGCTAATATTTGCATTTAAATGTTTACGATGTCACTTAGTATGAGATAATTAAGTTGTAAGATAGCATAGAAATTTTATTTATCTATTATGTTTATTTTTTTTTCTACTTTTCTTTGGTGCATTTTCTTGCACTACAACTTCAGACAGGCTCCTGCTGAGAAATGAAGGTAGACATAGCAGTCGATCATGTTTTTGACAGACTTAAACTTGATGACCCATGCACAATATACTTACCTACTGCCTTTTTGCAACATCTTGACAAGGTCATCATGCATTAAAAGGAAACATTCAGACTGTAACACCCTAATGCTCACTTTTCTCATAGAAAATGTGCAAAAGGTATAATTTTAACACATCACCATCATTTCTGACTACATAGTAGGCAGTTTTGTTCATTGTAAGTCAACTTCTTGCTTGTTAATACATCAATCAGAAAGTAAAGTGTTCCAAGTAATAGCCAGCTACAACTTTGAAAGATGCATTTGTTGACCTCTGAGTATCATTGTGGCTTGGAACTAAACCAGGTGTTTTCAAGTGTGTTTTGCAGTGGAACCCTTTCATTAAGCACAGATTGAAAATGGTGTTGTTATGTACATAAACATATAGCTCCAGGGCTTGGAGGCCAGCCAGCTTTTTCCTCCTTCCACCTTAATCACAACTAAGACTTTAATCTCAGAAGACCCCAAGGATGCTATAGAGGACAATTGGGAAAACCTCTTATTTATTGTCAAATTTTAGAGAGTATCAGGGTACTATAATTGCTATGTGTGTAACCCTACAAAGACATGTTTTGAACATCTATTTCAGCACCTAATACTGTATGGACTACCTTACACATGCATATTGTCTACCTTCCTGTATTTTAATTTGGAATTGTGTGCTTTTGTTCTCTTTCTATATATCACTCTCCACATTACCTGAATGTAAGTTTGGCACAGTTGCATTGGATTGAACAGAGCAAACTAATAAATATTACTTTAACATGGTTATAAAATCCATCATAGCAAACAATATTTCTGCATTAGTATTCCAGTTGTAAAATCCTAATACTTACGTGAAAAGAATATGAACCAAAAGCTGTAATTCCTATACATCAGAATCTTTTCTGATATTTAGTCTTTTTCTTTCTTGGCCTACAAAGTCTGATATCCGACTAGGGGTGCAATTTCCTAAAGGTTATATTTCAGACAAAGACATCCTGGATAAATGGCATAGGACAGCAAAGAGGGAAATAAGGATGTACTTTAAATCACAGCATAGTACTTATTTTGGATAGAACAGTCTCAGGCTTGCCTGTTGACAAGTAGAGTAGAGCTTAGAGAATTCACCCTATAGTAACCATTTCTGTTAGTAATACAAAAGGCAATCCAGTCTCACATTCATAGGAATCTAGGTGTTACTAGGATGTTTCTTTCTTTAGAGTCCATTGATTTGTATTTTCAGATCCTAGACATTTAAGGCAACTAATAGCTGATAATAGTTTTCTCTTATCTTTTAAAGCCCAAACAAGGAGGTGTTATGTATCATATTCTAATGTGTCCTTCCTAATATATAAATGTTTCAGTTCTCCGAAGTACACATATACATATAGAAAGAATGTATACAAATAATATGCATATTTTTACTCCCACATTTTAAAAGTGTGGGAATATATATATACACACACACATATGCATACATTCATACATATGTACATACATTTTACAGTACAGTATTATATAATTAGGCTGATAAGTCCAATACACTCTGAGAAAACTGTGAGTTTGTTAACTTGTAAATTTAATCCCCTAACATGCTAATGAAAGAAAAATCCTGCAATTTATAAATGCATAGACAGATTATAAATGTTTATATAAAAGTGTATCCTTAAAAACATCTGCATAAAAAAGGAAATAAAATACTTCACAATCAATTATAACACTTTTACTAATGCTTTGCATTCCATCATTCCTCTTGAAAAGCTATTTAGCTCCAACAGAGATATGCTAACCAACACGATGAAGAATCAAAATTGAATTTATGTGACTTATACTGGTTCATCAGTTCCTGTAATTAACATTTATGAAGCACAGACAGTTTCCAAAATTTTGCATAGAACATGAAGAAGATAAGCATACTCCCCATTGGGATTCCGATTTAAAAGCTTGCTCAAGGAAACTTAATATTGGCCACTGTTAAATGAATGGAGGAATAAAAGAATGCTAGAGCTGAAGGATTTGGCTCCAAAGTTATTTATATTACATAGGCTAGTGACAGGTCTTTAATTGCATCCCTGTGAACCATGATTCAATGTGTAAAATCAAACAGTGGATTGACATTAAAGACCGACCACATTGGTTTCATTTTAGATATTCTGTATGTGTACTTTATATTTTGGCTTCAAACTGTTGACAAACATAGAAAAACATTTTTTAACTCACTAAGCAATTACTCTGTGACTTGAAAAATCTATTTCTTAAACACACACACGCACACACACACACACACATAATCTAAGACATTTGGTCATTATCGAAAGACAAGTCTTACAAATTTGTAAATTGTGGGGTTGATAAACCCCATTGTGTTCACATTACAACACCTCATTCAAATTTGTATCTTCACAATTCAATGATTCTGAAAACCCAAGTATTCTTATTACCAGTTTTAGATGAGAAAACTGAATCTGAGAATAAAGCACCAAAGGTCAATAGCATAATTCGGATTTGACCTAGTTTATTTCATTTATTTCACAGGCTAAGAACAGTGTATTCTCTTTCATAATATTAGCCAATTGCAGGAAAAGTGCATATTCAGCTTGAAAAATTTTATGTGTTCTTATTTCTATGCCTTTATCACATGGTAGTTTTAAAGCATTCATTTCACAAAATGGCCAGACAAAATTGAAGACTGGTTTGCTTCCAGGTCACTGCTCTGGTTTGGCTCTCACTGGTCCTGAAAAAGTATAAGCCAAGAACAGCTAAGCCTAAAGGAGCATTCAGAGAATCATTGTCATCACAACAGGGCTAATAACGATCAGAGCTGTCAAGAGGAAATACAACAGTGATGATATAGGTACTGAAGCACTCAATAGTTTTGTTGAGTCTTGAAAGTTATGCGTAAAATGCTGTTATCACAGTGTTGTACCACTGAGAAAGGAGGGTATGTTTAATCATCTCCTGGCAACTCTTTGCTTGTTTCCTCTTTGTCAGTGTCATACTTGCCTAGTCTTTTAAAGATTTCAGCTGCAAATATGAAAAAAAGAAACACACAATTAAAAAAATATAAAAGCCTGCAATTTTACGAGGACTGAATTTCTAATAGAATGACATTATAATAGTTAAGTTGCAAGCAATAGTAACAGTTGAAATTAACCAATAAGCCTGACAGCACATACAGCAATCTTTAAGTATGAGTAAATTCCCTGCTAGCTGTCATCCAGGCACAGAGAAACTGCCTTGCTAATGCTATTTCTGAACTTAATTCAATATTTTATAAAACTATGTCTCTCAAAATGACAGCAAGCAATAAGAAGCTGCATAATGTTTTACTTCCACAATTTAAATGGAACATTTTTAAATGATGAAAAAAAATTCCCTGACTCAAATAAATGATATAAACCAGTAGTTTTAATTGCCTTTGGCTGAATATAAAATGAAAACCTATAAAACATTATTATATGGTCAACATGTATAATGATAAGCTCAAGAAATTCAGTGTCATTTACATATACTTTTAAGAAAGAATGTGAAAGTCTTTGAACACAGTTATGATTCTGATTCAAACAGAATTTTCTTTGGACAGTAAAATGTCAGATAGAAAAGGCCAGGGTATGCTAGTAATAGTTATTGCAACATAGGCACTTATAATCCTATGAAGATTCAGTTACCCATGCTTGGAAAAAGGGTTATAAAAGTATATGCAGTATGGAATATAGAGAAAAGCCTCCTATGACACTAGATTTGTTCCATATTCAAATGAGCACAAAAGAATATCCTTGCAGGAGGCTCTATGTTAAGAAGATGTATAGAATTATATAATTAAAGGTATTATTGCAGTCTATTTGATTGAATCCCTTATTATGTTAGTTCTTTTCTCCTGCTTAGGACAAAATATCTGAAGCTGGGTAATTTTTAAACAAAAATGCATTTACTTCTTATAGTTATGAAGACTGAAGAACCCAAGGTCAAGGTGGCACTTATGGTGAAAATCTTGTCAATGTTGAGAACTCTCTGAGGAGTACCGTGGTAGTGCAGAGCATCACAGGGTGAGGAGGCTGAACATGCTCACATATTAATTCAGGTTTAATTTCCTCTTATGAAGCCACTAGTTAACACTTCCATGATAACCCATCAATCCAAGAATCTATGAATTAATTAATATAATCATAAGGGAGAGCCTTCATGATCCAATTACTTCTTAGAGGCCTCACCTCTTAATATTGCCACACTGAGGGTTTAGTTTCAACATGAGATTTGGAAGGGACAAATATTCAAACCATAACACCCATTTAAAAGTAAGAAAACCAGGCCGGTTGCAGTGGCTCACATATGTAATCCTAGCACTTTGGGAGGCCAAGGTGGGCAGATCACGAGGTCAGGAGATCAAGATCACACTGGCCAACATGATGAAACCCCATCTCTACTAAAAATACAAAAATTATCTGGCTTGGTGGTGGGCACCTGTAGAGGCACTAAAATATAATGGTATTCATTTAGCAAATGTTTAAGATGACTTAAATGAAATTATTAAATTAATTAATTGTCTTAGTCCGTTTGTGCTTCTATAACAAAATACCCAATATTGGGTGATTTATAAAAAGCAGAAACTTATGTTCTCACACTTCTGGAGGCTGGGAAGTCCAGGATCAAGTTGTCCACATTTGGTGGGATGAGATCTTCTTGCTGTATCCTTACATGGCTGAAGATGGAAGGTGAAGCTGAAAGCTTCATGATGCTTCCTTTATAAGGGCCCTAATCCCATTAATGATGAAAGAGCGGTTATAGTAGAATCCAGTTTTAAAGGCCCTACCTCTTAATACAATCACATTGACAATACCCAAATTTTGAAGGTGTCACAAATATTCAATTTAGCATTGAGGACTAACTTTAAAAGTATTGTGTAGAGGTTACAAAGCTAATAACTGAACATAGAAAGAATAATTGTATTGCAAATGTGTTAATTTGTGTTCTCTTTAAGCTTAATTTTACTTGTATTTTTCTTATACTAAACATAACTCGTTGCTGCAGGATTTTTTAAAATTATACTTTAAGTTCTGGGGTACATGTGCAGATTGTGCAGGATTGTTACATAGGTATACACATGCCATGGTGGTTTGCTGCATCCCTTGCTACAGTATTTTAAATCACAATATGCCTAGGTAAGAGATGGCAATCAAATTATAAGATTTCAACTCCATTTTTCCACACAAGAAGTTTAATATTATTAATTTACAAAAGGGAATCATTTATTAATATATGTAACTTTTTCTAAATTTAACTTTATTTTTACAAATTTTCATATTTATACTCATCCTCCATTCAGGTAGAGACTGCCATATATATATATTAATATTTATATCTATCTATTTATATCTATATATATTTATATCTATTTCTATGTATATTCTTCTTTTGACTTATCTGTTAAAACTCTAATAATTTACTCTATATATCTATATAGACATATATACATTATGCTATAAATTCATTATATATATTATATATGATTATTTTATATTATTATATATTATGTTTGTATACAGTTATATATGTGTGTGTGTATATATATATAGAGAGAGAGAGTAAACCCTTATATTCTCAGCAGATAAATCAGGAGTAGGAAATAACCGTTCATAGAAATATTGTCACTCACTGTTGTGACGACCAGTTCCACAAAGGCTCCTATTGACTTCATGAAGGTGTAATCTGACAGTCTCACTCCTTACCCATGCTGCATACTGCTTGTGTCTTGCTCAGTTTCCCTTATGCTGCAACATGAAATGCCTGTAGAGATTATCTCTGTACTCATAAATGCATATTCCTCACATATGCATAACCCGTAATTGTTGCAGAGTGAATGACCTCTAAGTTACTCTTGAACAATGGGAGCCTAGATTCAACAAATAATGCTTCCCTTTTTTTTTTTTTTTTTTTTTTTTTTTTTGCCCTGGGTAGAAAATCTAAAGGCACATTTAAGAATTTTTCTATTGGTTTCACAGGATCAGGTATCAGGTGCATGTGGCAGTAGATAACTTTATAGCACACCTTCCTATGACTCTCTCCCTTGTATAACTCACTTCCCTTAGTTCATTTCACCACATTTCCCACTTTGTCCCTTATACCTGATGCTTGAGATCACATAGAAAATATACTACCTGCAAGAATACCATTGCCTAATGCTCTGATTTCGGGAAAACTGAGATTAAACTTAGACATGTGTTTTTTTTTTTAATGTAACTAATTTTACTCAGTATAGTTATGGATAAGACCAATCTAAAAGCCCATAATTCAAATGTGAGCTCCAGCAAAATTATAATTTTATACTTTCTGTATGCCATGGATCTTTGCAATTGTTCATGAAAAGTTGAAATGGCAAATATTTCTGACACTAACACTAGGTTAATTGAAGAATGTTTAAGGGGTGATTCAGGCACAAATAATTATCTAAATGCCTGGTAGAACTGCAACAAGCTTTTAGTTAATTGATTTTTAATTGAAATGTGTTGCAGATGATGGGAAAAGTACTGTTGATATTCATAGCTACCTATAGATATTCGGAAGTATTATCACTAACATTGTCTTATTTGATCTTAATAACAACCCTATAATAGTAGGGTTGTTGTTTTGTTTTGTTTGAGATGGAGTCTCACTCCATCGCCCAGGCTGGAGTTCAGTAGCGTGATCTCAGTTCATTGCAACCTCCACCTCCTGGGTTCAAGTGATTATCCTGTGTCAGCCTCCTGAGTAGCTGTGATTTTAGGTGTCTGCCACCACACCCAGCTAATTTTTTTGTATTTTTTAGTAGAGATGGGGTTTCACCATGTTGGCCAGGCTGGTCTTGAACTCCTGATTTCAGGTAATCCACCTGCCTTGGTCTACCAAAGTGCTGGAATTACAGGTGTGAGCCCCTGCACCTGGCCAATAATTATAGTTTTAAAGCAGGGAGAACTGTAGCTTGGAGCTTATATTGTCTCACTAAGATATATCTTGAACAATGTACCATTAAAAATTGACTTCAAATTCTATTCCTTGTGTTGGAATCCTCTCAAACTGTGTTTGCCATCGACTTAACTCTGTAGTATTGTCAGGAAAACTTTTGTGGACCAAATGAAGCCACCAGTCAATAGTGGTCATTTGACAATTTATAGTTATATATGTACACCATCATGAAGATATATACTATGTGTGAGTACACATATCAGTAGATACAGCATTAAATACATGTACCCTAAATGCAGTATGCTTTTACTGAAAATATTTTGAACTTTATGTGAAATTGAGTTTTATAGAATTAGGGCTAAAATGAGCTGCTCTTAAGTAGTAGGTCACATGGCAAACTCTAATATAGAATTTATTTATATGTTCTCATTCAGCAGTGGTACACATTGGATAACAAACCCTAGAGAATACGTAAGACTTTATCTGACCCTTGCCGCTCTCCCTGCAAGCTTTCTCATCCCATTGTGTATGAATACTTGACTCTTCTTTATGACAATGAAATAAAGCACTGCTATCCTGATACTTCAAATCCTGTTCAGAGAGAATTCCAATTAAGAAGAAAAAATAAGAACTTATTGGGAATGGGAAAGAATATGAGTTTACTTCACCAAGATTTTTGAGATTTAAGGCGTGATTTCCTTAGGTGTATTTGGATTCTTAGAAGGTGATGTTTACGATTATTGAGATACACAATATCTGTATCTCTCTAGTTTGGCTGCATTTATAATGAATGACCTAGCAGTTACTGGTTAGAGCAGCAGGTAAAGGTAAACCAGGGAGATGCTGAACTGCTTTTATTCTCCACTCTTGCAGTTTGAAAATGCAAATGTTACCTTGAGGGAAATGCACAGAAATCTAATTTAAAGATATTTAAAAGATACCCTTTGGCAATTTAGCAGTTGTAAATGCCAAGTGCACTTAATTATATTCTCTCTGCTACTTAAATCTATTCTTGGGAAAAAAATAATCTTTTTAGTACTCAGGACATTTTCTGACAAAGCAGATAAATATTCGGCTGACAAGATATAATACATAAAGAGAACTATTACCTATTATCTGCACCCATGTAATTCATTCTCCAGGTTGCCCCAAGAGAATCTTTCTAAAATGCCAGCATCATCATTTCATTAATGTTCTTTAATTATTTAACATAGTACAGATGCAAATTAGAGATCATCTCATGGAATATGTCTCCTCCAAAATGTGGTTAGTGACTGGAGTTACATGATAAAAATTCTGAGGCCAAAGACAGGATAAACAGAAGAAAATTTGCCACTTGTTTCATGAAATCTGTTATACAGAATGAAGCAGAAAGTCCCAATATCATTTAAAAGCGGTTGGCCTCTTTGTCAAAACTTTCAGCCTGAGCTCTTCCTTCCACTGTCCCACAGCCAAGTGAATCCATTCACAGTTCTTGAATGACCTATTCCATTCCTTACCTCTGAGCTTTTGCTCAGCTTCTTCATTGTGCTTGGAATGTTCATGTCCTATATAAATCAGGTTGGCCAGCTCCTTTGTGTCTTGGAAGACTGAACTTAATTGTCTCTTCTACTATGAAGACTTTCCTCATTTTTTTCAAGCACAGGCAATTACTGCCTCATTGGTGGCTGTGTTAAACTTAGCAAGTGTTAAACTTAGCAAGTGTTAAACTTATTTAGTAAATGTTGAACTTAGTAAGTGTTAGACTTACTTACTTTAGTCATACACTCATTAATTTAGCCTTTTTACTCAACAACTATTACATCAATAAATGTAGCAAAAACATACACACACAGATATATATATACACATATATACACATAGATATATACACATATATATACTATAGTACACATATATATGTACTATACATATATGTATAATCTGTGCAAGGAATTGTATGTATAATTGTGAAGGATATAGAACTTTTAACTGCTTGTATGATGATTTTCATTTAGTCTTGTATACCTTAGGGCTTCTGCTAAATATTTTAACTATACTGCAATTATTCATGTTTCCTATATTAAACTATAAGCTATTTGGAAGAGCAATTAGAACATATATTTATTTGTAATCCTAGTACTTAGCATAGTTCCAGACATAATATGGGTGTGTAAAAATGTCTTTAATGGGATAAAATTGATTTAATAATCTATTTGGATAGTAGCCACTAATTGTATTTATTTTCCTCAAGCCAGTTATCCATGCCTAGTTGTATACATATATGCTTTTCAATACAGTGGAAGATGTAGACTGGATCATGTGGACAGAGTAGTGAGCAAGGAAGACTACTGTAAGTGACTGGTAAAATCCAGTATAAATCCCAGGAGTACTCACTGCTAAAGGAAAGCCCAATATCATAGCTCATTATATAAACAAACATGAGTTATTTGTTAGAAGTCCAAATGAGTTCCCTTAAAATAATACCTTGTAAAACAAAGCAATTATTTTTGAAGATTTTAATAACAAAAAACAAGTAAGTGAGTAGTACCAAAGAATCTAGGAAACAATGGTAACATTAATCTAGCAACAATAGTCAAAGTAGAAAATTCAACTCACAGGTTCATATTATTATGAATTGAAAATATAAAATACTTAGATATACCCTAGAAAGGAAACAGAAGAAAGAAGGTATCAATATAATAAATTTTTTTTCTGCTTGAATCTAAATATATATTCATAGACTAATTTGCAATTCAGTGTAGAAAAATATTTTTAATATCCTAGCTTGTTCCTTTTTTCCTAGTGGCAAAATATAGAAAATAGACAAATGGCTTTGATTTACACGTGTGTTAGAGTTCCTAAATTTTATTTTCAAAAAATTATGCAGTGGCTTGAAAAATTAACTGTCTTGTTCCTCATGATCATTGTCTGTATAGGAGATAGACACAATTCATAATTCTTTCTCTCGTGCACATACACACATACACACTCAATAGTATCGGTTGATCTATTCACAAAGCAAGGTCCTTTAAAACGTATGCTCATAAATGCCTCTATATAGGATCCAAAGCCTAACACAATTATATTTTTTCCATTTACTGCATTCAATGTACTTAAAGTACCATATAAATAAGCTCAATAAGAATGAATCTGACCAAATTCAATCAGGTTATTCAAAACTGTTGACTAATGGATTATTAACTTATAACTTGTTTTCTTACCATTTAATCTTAAAGGTTTAACATTTAAAATTAATTTCAGGGCCAGGCATGGTTTGAGATACCAAGGGAAGAGGTTTGCTTGAGGCCAGGAGTTCAAGACCAGCATAACAAGACCCCATCTCTACAAAAAATTAAAGTTAAAAAAAGCAAAGTGTGATGGTGCACACCTGTAGTCTGAGCTACTCAGGAGGCTGATTTTGAATGATTGTTTGAGTCCTGGAGTTCAAGGCCGAAGTAAGCTATGCTCACATCACTGCATTCCAGCCTAGATTATATTAAATAAAATACAGTTAGTCAATTTCATTAAAAGAAGTATTTTGCTTTGCAAAATATATCAGTCCATTCTCACATTGCTATAAGGAACTACCTGAAACTAGATGGTTTATAAAGAAAAGAGGTTTAATTGACTCACACTTCTGCAGACTGTACAGGAAGCATGGCTGAGGAGGCCTCAGGAAACTTACAATCATGGTGGAAGATGAAAGGGAAGAAAGCACATCTACACATGACAGCAAGAGAAACATAGCAAAGTGGGAGGTGCTATATATTTTTAAACAACCACATCTCATGAGAATTCCATCAGGAGAACAAGAAGGGGAAAGTCCTCCCCAGTGATTCAGTCATCTCCCACCAGGCCCCTCCTTCAACACATGGGAATTACAATTTGACACGAATTTGGGTGGGACACAGAGCCAAACTTCATTCTTTATTTTTTTCATTTCATCATAATTATTTTAAATTTATTTGTTGGGAAAAGGATTCTGGAGTAAGATGTATAAAGAACTGGGGACAGAGAAGTTTGGAAACTGTGTTGCAAAGCAATGAACCTGGTTAGACTGTGGAGAATATGAGATATATATAATTATAATGTCAGGTAGGTTGCTAAATAAAAGATAGGTAGATAGATGAATATTAGTATGTATATATAGATATAGGTATAGGAGTAGAGGTTAATATATATGTAGAGAGAGATAGATAAACATGTAAGCATAAATAGAAAGATATGGCTACAGATATCAAATATTGACAATCTATTTCCATTTTACAAAAATCTATGTATTATCACATATTTCAAGATACTCCTAGTATACAATACCCCAGATGAGTTCAAAATTTGCCTACTATGTGGATTATCTCCTAAAATACATGGATCCATTTTCCTATTAAATATGTAAGACAGGAAACATTTTGAAAAACACTTTAAATAATTTGTAAATTATTTTGCCATGAGCTAGACATCTACTTGTTACATTTCTAAAGCAGGTAAAACAAATGTTAGACAATCTTATTCTCCTTGACCAAATTGCTACAAGATGTTTAACAATAATTTTAATCATTTTGATTAGTATTCCCTTGCATCAGAAATTATGTTTGCATCTCACACCAGTCAGAATGGTGATTTTTTAAAAGTCAAAAGACAATAGATGCTGGAGAGGCTGTAAAGAAATAGGAACAGTTTTACACTCTTGGTGGGAATGTAAATCAGTTCAACCATTGTGGAAGACAGTGTGGTGATTTGTCAAGGATCTCGAACCAAAAATGCCATTTGACCCAGCAATCCCATTACTGGGTATATATCCAAAGGAGTATAAATCATTCTACTACAAAGACACGTGAACGTGTATGTTTATTACAGCACTATTTACAATAGCAAAGTCATAGAACTAACCTAAATGCCCATCGATGATAGACTGAATAATGAAAATATGTCACATCTACACCAAGGAATACTATGCAGCCATAAAAATCACTTGAACCCAGGAGGCAGAGGTTACAGTGAGCAAAGATTGCGACACTGCACTCAGCCTGCTTGACAGAGCAATACACCATCGCAAAAAATATAATAAAATTACACTAAATAAAAAAGAAAAAAAAATACCTATTAGATACAATGGTCACTTCTTGGGTCACTGACAGCCCAGACTTATATGCATGTGAGAAACTGGCATTATACCTCCTAAATATATAATAATATATCATAAAACAACAATGTAATAAGTTAAATTTATATATTGTTACTGATATTTATAAATTTATATTTTTGAGGAAAATAACTTTCATGTTAACCGTGTTTTCTTCTCAGATTTCTGGATAATTTATATGAAACCCCACTCTGTGTTTATTTTCCTGTCTCTCTAAGGCTATACACAGTAGTCTTTTCTTTCCTCTCCCCAAGTCCCTGTGCTAATTTGTGCACTCATCTTTTACCATTGTCATCTCTCCAAAATATTTTAACTGCATCTTTTATATCTAGGATCACTATACATCCTGGTTTCCTGATATGAACCCCTCTTTGGTGCACAGTTATTGATATTGACCCATTGTATATGCAACAACACCTAGATTTGAATGATCAATTGCATAATCACTCAATCTATAAGCCTTCTTTTTTTTTCCCCTTTAGATAAGTTTACCTAAATTCTCCAAGTCTTGACAAGATGTTCCTGACACTTTCCTTGTTTTGCTGAAGCCCAACTCCAAATCTAACTCTAAATTATAATCTCCATAATTTCCATGTGTCAAGGGGGAGACTAGGTAGAGGTAACTGAATCATGGGGGTAGTTTCCCCCATACTGTTCTCATGATAATGAGTGAGTCTCATGAGATTTGATGGTTTTATAAGTGTCTGGCATTACTCTGCTTGTGCTCATTCTCTTTCCTGCTGTCCTGTGAAGAGGTATGTTCCTCCATTACTGTAAGTTTTCTGAGGCCACCCAAGCCATGCAGAACTGTGAGTCAGTTAAATCTCTTTTCTTTATGAATTACCCAGTCTCAGGTATTTCTTCAGAGCAGCATGAGAACAGACTAATACACTAATATAACTAAGAATCTATTTTATGATTCAGAATTAACAGTAGTCTATAGTCCATACGATTCAGGAGTGGGTTAACTGGGAGTAATGGCAATGATTTTACCCTAAAGCTAGAAGCCACACTAAACCCTTAGATGCCAAGCACATGCCATTTTGGTAAAGCACAGGAAAAAAAGTAACTACCAGGGAACCTAACATACTGAGAGCTATGATTGGTAAGTAATATAACTCACCATTCCCAAAGATTAGATAAATAAACAATTAAAAAGGACATTTCTAAAAAAAATTGGGGCAGAACTTCTAAAATGGTGGAGTAAGGACCCTGATGGGCCAACTCTCCAGCAAAACAACAATGTAGGTGATGAAAATTATTTTTATGAAAACGCTATTTAAAGTATACTCAAAGGACAAAATTCTCAATTAGGTCTACCCTGACCACCTTATATATGCACGTGAAAGCATGTGTGCACACACACTAAGCAGGTACCCTTAACTCCCTTTTGTTCTCTCTCTTTTACTGTTTTCATAGCATTTGCCAAATTATAATAAACTTATTTTTCCATATTTATCACATTTAATTTTCATTTTTGTCTGCACTACAAAAAAATGAAAGCTCAGCTAGGGAAGAATTGGTGACTGCTTCTCTTTTGCTCTTCTATCAGGATAAAATGCACTGACTACCGGAAAAATTTTGTAATAATTCAAGCAGTTTGAGATCTCCAGAAATAAACCAAATTTATTTCATTTGTTTCTAATCCTTGAGCATGTTGGCCTCTCTACTAAGAGAAAGGTCTTGTCTGTTGGCATAAATAAATAAAATTTAGAACAAAAAAGTGTAATAGACACTTGGTATTTTTTCTGATGTCCTTACAACAACATAGATAGAAGTAAGAAGCAATTTTTTACAGTTAGGAAATTTAAGCTCAGAGGCATAAAAGTACTACTTTACAGACATAAAACAAGTGGAAAAGCCATAAACCAAAACCCATTCTCTCTGAACGCAAAGTCTATTTTTTTTCCTATTATGTATGCCACCTTCTTATCATATTTATGGCAACACTGGCTAAGATCTTCTTATAATTGAGTGAATAACATAATATTTAAGAGTTTTGCATTTTGTTATCTTTATGTCTGATAGTTTTAAGAAGTAAATTGTGAGTTTTCACAAGAAGACATATGTCGTGTATTTTTGCGTTTTCTACCATGCCTCATGAAGACCGAAGCCAAAAGTTCAGAACTTAATCCATATGAATTGACACTTTGATTTGTTGTGATTTCAGAGAAGAAAAAAATATTATTAAGTAATATGATCGTGCTTAAGCACAAGCTTACTGTTTTAGTTTTGTTAGACTGTAATGACAAATAACCATTTTTGCCTAAATTTTTCACTTATAATCTAGTTGTTTTTATCAACTTTAAATATAACTTGTAGAGTGAAAGAAAAAAAGTCATATACAGTAATTTATAATGAGAACCATTTATCATTTGGGAATAATTAAAATTTTGTACCTTTCTCTCATTAGCTTTTTCCCCAAACTTAATTTCTATTGATTTTTTTTGTCTGAGATAATTGAAGAAAATTATTACCAATTTTATATACTCTTGAACACTGATCTTAAACTAAAGCCTAATTGCTAAGTTTTAGCTTCTATATTCATCAAATTGACCTGTGCTTCCCATTATTTTTCTCTCTTGTGATTAGGCTCTGTCCAATATTATAAACTAATCTTAAGACTCTGGTAAAGTTCTTGGGCTAATTTCTTAGTTCTTCATCCAAAAAGTGAAGGGAGTCTTTTTCTTTTAAAAAACACTATCTTAAGGAAAATGACAACATTGCTAGGCCTAATTTCCATGAAGTGTTGAACATTTCCGGTGGCTAGGGCAAACGTGCTCCCAGAAAAGCTAATTATAGTAGTTCATAATATTATTATCTATTAAATTATCCCAAATTTAATTATTGTCTTTATATTTTATGGGTTTCCAGTCAAATCTATGTCAAACTTCAAGATAATTATTGCAATTACCATTATTACTAGAACCATCTTATTAATACTAAAATACAATTCCAAAATTGGGTTACAACTTATTTCTCTACTAATAAAGGGACTTTACAATGTATTTACTTGTTAATAAAGTGACATACTCATGTACCCATCAAATGTTTGTTGATGTTTCCAGAAGAACAAAACTCAATTAGTTACATATAAATCATAAAAGGTTGAATGAGTTTTCTGGCTTTCTACGGACACTAATAGTTGGTTTAAGAGTCTGTCACCTCTTTTCCCTTGTTCACTGTAATATCAAGCAAGAAATATAGTCTGCAGTAAAAATACAGAAAATACAATTGGGCTAAAAAAAGCTTGCCATAGAAACTCTGTGGGGACAATCTAAAGGATTAACTTTCATTTTGTTTTTTAACTGTTCTCTTTCTCATACTTTTTAGGGGGTCCAGAGCGAAGGATGATATATCTATTTGGCTATGAAATTTACATTGGTGTTTTTGATGGGAAAAGGAATCTTATCTCAAGGTTTAGAAAATGAGGCAATACATACATAGAAAGCATATATATATATATATATATACTAGCGCATATATATATATGTATTTATGTATATGTATGTGTATGTGTATGTGTGTGTGTCCGTAAACACATCTCATTTGCTGCAACTCACGAAGTCCTACTTTATCTTTTAAGTGAAAACTAGAGTAGCATATGGAAAAGCCCTTTTAGATCTTCACTCAGTTATTACATTCATTTTAAAAATTAAATTTCTTTACAGAATATATGTATGTGTATATTAGATTGTTGAAAAAGTAATTGTGTTTTTTTTCCATTAAAAGTAATGCCAAAAACTGCAATAACTTTTTCACCAACCTGATATGTATGTATATACATACATACAGATACATATACAAATACATATACAATATATGCATGTGCGTGCATCCATATATACACACACACAGATATATGAGTTTTTAAATCATCTTCTACAAAATAGTTATAATTTGACCAAAAGTCATGTTTTTCTTTAAAAGATATGTGGAATATTTCTTTTAAGAAAAACCAAAAGCCATGTTTCTCTTTAAAAGATATGTGCAATATTAATCAGGGAAAATAAGTCAGGCTGGTAGGACCAGGGGAAAGCCAAAAGAGAAATAATATAAGCTCTAAGTTTGCTTTTCTCCCTCCTACACAAATAACTCACAATCTACCTGTACCCAGCTAACAGCAGACCCTTGGTTTATGGAAAATTGCAAGTTAACTCACTGCAGCCTTGGCATTATTAGTACTACATAAAGCCTTCTTCTGAACACAGCACAAGCACCATTCTCAAGAATGCCCAGGTGGCTAGGGGTGGCAGCTCATGCCTGTAATCTCAGCACTTTGGGAAGCCGAGACCCGCGGATCATGAAGTCAGAAATTCAAGACCAGCCTGGCCAACATGGTGAAACACCATCTCTACTAAAAATACAAAACTTAATGGGTGTAGTGTTGGGCACCTGTAAGCTCAGCTACTCATGAGGCTGAGGCAGGACAATTGCTTGAAGCCAGGAAGTGGAGGTTGCAGTGAGCCATGATCATGCCACTGCATTTTCCATCCTTTTAGACCCTCCATAGGGATCCATGAGCCCCAAATGTTGGTTGCCAGAATCCAGGGAACCAGCCCTACATCACCTGTGGGTACCCCACGTTTGGTGGCGACAAAGAAATGAGAAAAAAGACAGATTAAGAGAGAGAGTGGGACCAGGAGGCCATCACTTATTACTCTAGAGGAGACAGTGAAGGCCCCGAGCTCTGATCATCTACACTATTTATTGGTTACAATCACTTTGATCTACAGGGTAGGGGTGGAGTGATGGTGGAGTGAATCAGTGAGCTGGGAGTGAACCAGTGAGCCAGAATTGGTGTGTCATTCTAAGGTTTGGTAACAGCGGTGGTTTGAGAGTTTCACAAAACAAGAACATGTGGTTATCTTTAGCTTACTATCTATGTACAGCTGATGGAATGCAGACCTTACAAGGAGCCTGCAAGTCTGGCTATGTAATAGTGCTATGAAAGGGTTTTACGTCCTTGAGCACAATGCTTATGGTAATAGAGCCTAGGTCACCCTGCACTGGAACATGAGGCATGGAGTGGCCTTCCTCCTCAGAGGCCTCCTGCGGCCTTCCGCAGTTTGTTGTTCCTTGTTTATATGTTACTCGTAACCAATTTATGTAGGCACTCTGTAAGTCTTTTCTCCTTTGCTGCTTTTCCCAACACCCCCCAAAAGTGAATTTAGCCAAGAAAAAAGAAAGAAGTAAAAAAGAAACTTTTTTTTTCAATTATTTCTACAAACAAAAAGAGATTCTAATATCAGGCAGCAAGATTGGCATTAGGAACGTATAAGCATGTTATGTTCAGGCATATTGTCAACGTGTCAGAGCAAGACTCATCTTGAAAAAAATATGTCCAGCAAGCCCTTGTCTCTTTGCAGTCAGCTCCTCTGCCCATTGCTCCCTCGCAATGTATTTTCATACTTTCTTTAATAAATCTGTCTTTCTTTACCTACAAATGTCTTGGTAAATTTTTCTTACCCTCATGCCACTGTCCTCAGATATCCACTGCTCATGTGCCACAGATGTACCTTGCAGAAAAGTGTGTTTCTAGGGTAGTTGCACATATAAAGAGCATTAACTTAGGTTGGCCAGGGTACAAAGCTGACAGCAATTTGGTAAACTGCTCCTAGGACAACACAAGCATACGCATGGTTGTTATTTCCTATAATTTATCTTTCTAAAAGTGCTGAATGAAAAAAATACAAAATTTAAATATTCAATATTATGAATGAAGCACAACAAGCACTGCATGGCTTTTTACACAGAGTTTTAAAGTATTTATCACAATCTTTTGGAATTATTGATTACTTAATCTTCCCTACTAGACCATATGCTCTTTGATGTATTATTGAAAAATTGTTTTGTTGTTTTATTATGTCCACTCCCTGGCCTAAGGACATTGAATAGAATAGAATGAAGCAATCGATACACTCAATATTTTTGAGTGACTGTTTATGTAAGTCGAATATTAGAATCTATCAGTTACGTAACCAACTTGGAAAATAAAAGGTCTTAGTGAGGGTACTGGTCACTCATCTGGAGCAGCCTCTGCCATGACACTGGCTGCAGTGAAGGAGGTGTGGCCAGGGCTTCATGATCCATGGAGTTGGTGGGAGCCGGGGGGAAGTTGAAGCCCTGTAGCCTTCCAAGTTGGCAGGGTGGGAGCCTCACCCTCCTAGGCAGAGCTGCAACTATCCAGCGGTTGCTGTCAACCTGGGCATTTCTGCACTCTCCAGGGCCTAAGAAGTCCCCCTGCCTCTATAGGCTCAGAAGTTTCTGAACCAGTTGCCTGGCCTCTCCCTGCTCCCAGCACCTCTCCAAGTTTGGAGCAAAGTTGATGCCAAACCCAGATACTGCTGCAGCATGGGTGAGTGTGTGCACATTCAGGGCATTGCTGACATGTCAGTTCCCTGCCTTCTTGGTCTCTTCTGGACTTTGCACTGATAAGCATGGGAGGGAAGCCCATGGGGGTGTTGAGGGTGGCTCAGCATGGGCCTGCAGACACCCTTTGGCACAGACAGCCTGGGCACCATGGGCACTGTTAATGGCAGGTTAATGGTGACAGGAGGCAGACAGGCTCCTTGGAAGAAAGGGGCGGATGCCTGGTGAAACTCCACCATCAGGCAAGAGATGGACTGAGGCCTTGGGGACAAGTTGCCAGTTCCATGGACCGGATTGAGAACTTATGGTGCTTTATCCGAGCCCACTGATGGCCAATCATGGAGCAATCAGGATGCACTTCCTCCCATCTGAAGCCCATAAAGACCTCAGACTCAGCCAGACTTAGGTAAATTACAGGATGCTCTGCCTGTGGAGAGGAGCTATGCACTGTGGTTCTGCTCTCTGCTGAGAGCTGAAGAGACATTGGGACTACCTGCCTGCAGAAAGGAGCTACCCACTGTGGGTCTCCTGAGAACTGTTCTGCCACTCAATGAAGCTCCTGTCTGCCTTGCTCACCCTCCAGTTGTCTGCTTACCTCATATGTACCTCCTGGAGAAATCCAGGACATTGGGCAAGAGCTTGGGACCTGTTGAATGGTGAGACTAATAAAGCTGTAACACAAACAGGGATGAAATATGTCCCCCACTAGCAATACAGTGGAAAATAAGAAAAAAAGAAGTTGCAGCCCTTCAGGGAGCCCAGACTTATGAGCTCCCTGAACCAGGGCTCTGACACCCACTTTGGGGCTCTGGGGTTCCCAGTGTCTCTGAGTTTCTGGGTACCACTGCATTCTTCATTGCCAGCCATGGAAGCTGCTTGCAGTATGCTCAGTCCAGCCACAGCCTTGCAGGGAGCTGGCACCCATGCCAACACCTGGATCTGCCTGTCCTGTCACAGCCAGAGTGGCTGGCTGTGCACAGTGGCTAGGCCCCATGCTAGCTTATTCACACACTCCTCACTGCTCTATAACTGGCTCACCCTTGGCAGGCATGGGATCTAGGACAGTAGTGTGAGCCAAGTGCAGGCTGCCATGCCAAGTAGGCAGAAGGAGGTCAGCAGGTCTGATTAAAACTCGGGCAAAGGTGCCCCCAACCACAGAGGTTTCCAGATGAAAAAGTGATACTCCAAGGATCCTGTGACATTAGGAACATATAAATATGATATGTTCATAAATATTGTCAACATTTAAAATAACAATATTGCACATATTCTTCTAAGAAGCAAGATTAGAGAAATATAGAATTGAAAGGTACTAAACTTAGCTTTAATATTTCAGTGGCATTTTTCAGTTAGGGACATTTAATGCTCTTCCAAGAAAAAAAAATTTGAAATCATAATTTAGCCCCCCCCAAAAGTGAATTTAGCCAAAAAAAAAAAAAAGTAAAAAAAAGAAACTTTTTTGCAATTACAACTACAAATGAAAAGAGATTTTAATGTCAGGCAGCAAGATAATGATAATGACTTGTAAGCTACGTAATTTGGGCATTTTCTCACTATGTGATCCTTTATAAACATTAGGTAGGAAAAATATTCAGACCTGACTGAATTTCATATATCCAGGATGTAGCTGACACACTGATTACTAGAATTTTAGGGGAGCTATTATTTTAAATGGTAATACATGGAAAGTTGAGTGCATTTTCTTTTATGTTTTGCATATTAATGTTCAGTTGAAGACAGGAAACAAGGCATCCCATCATTTTCTGCAACTCATGAAAACATAGTTTTCCTTTTAGGTGAAAGCTAGAGTAGTATACAAAAAATACCTTTTAAATCTTCACTCAGTTTTTGTATCTGTTTTAAAAATTAAGTTTCTTTACAGAATGTGTTCCAGGAATACGAAATTCAAAACATTTAGCATTCTAAGAGATCTAAAACATTATTATATTTTCTTAGCATTGACTAAAATGATGTTTAATTTTGAAACATTGGCGAATGACAGTCATTTTTGGATGCAACATTTTTAGTCACCTTGAATACTTAACGTTTTACCTGAAAGCATACTTCATAGTAAATTTTAAAATAAATGCTCAAAGGACAATGTTTTTACAAAATTTGATTAAAGAATTTTACAAAGTTGGTCCTTTTTTTATTTTTGCAAAATATTCTTAAATCAAATTTTAGTAAGAATTACAGCCCCAATAAAGTTTTAAATCATCTACAATACAGTATCTCTATAAAATGAATTATATTATTTTTTACTTAATAGTAAGTTGAGACGTTGAAACCACCTGTGGAGGTCTGTCCTGCAGACTCTGACTCAGCCATGGATGAATAAATACACTCTCAGACACAGAATACAGTGTAAGAGTCAGGCTAGAGGATCTGTCATCAACTGCTCTCAGAGGGCGATTGCAGCTAACCAACTCCTACTCCCTGTTCCTCCTCACATTTATCTAGTATAGATTTAATAACAGAGGTTCTAAGTCAATACACTTGTGGATAATTAACAAGGTTAAAAGAGTGGTGTTATGAATGATAAAAAATTTTGGTTTCAGGTCCAGAACAAACACCATTAATGGGTAATCCTCCTTCAACCTCCCCAGAGAGGACCATCCAGCACAAAGTTTACATGAGTAAACTGAGTAGAGACAAACGAATGTGGGGTAAACAGACTTAACTGGGGAAGCTTTTATTATTCCTAATCTTCTCCCTATGACCTAATGCTTTAAGGTAAACACTGGCTGGAAACTTCTACTGAAACTAGTGCAAACCCCTCAGCCTTCCAAGGAGGTTTGAGACTATAATCTCACAATTCTCCCTAACATTTCCCTTAATAGTTTCCCAACCACCCTGAATGAATCTCAGCAATAAGTGTACTAAAATCAACTTTATTTTGGTATCAGTGATAATATATGTTAGACATGATTACCAATGATCCAACTCATAGTCTTAGAGAATGGTGCTAAAATGGAAACTAATGATCACCTAACAACATCAACAAAAAAATCACCAAAATTTTGTAATTTGTTTTATGTCATATGACTGAGTATATATCCTTTCTTTTTTATTTTGCTAAATTAACAAAATACACATATATTTATGTCAAACATGATTTTGGTGAGTCTTTACTCTGGTTATTCATTAGCAAATACATGGATATGTGAATTAACCGTTTGTCTGCTGCTGTCATTCTTTACACCTGGCCTGAAACTCACAGATATTCATCATAAAAACAGCCTGTAAGTTATGGTAGCATTTTTTGATTCTTCTTTTATGTGACTTAATTATATAAAACATTCCTTAAACCACCTTTTCCTTGTTGTAATTAAGTTTTCAGTGTATGAGAGACTACTTATTCCAAAGTTTATAAGATCTTAATGTTCTAAGATCTTCACTTCATGAAGCAGTTCTCCTATGAGAAGTGAAAAAAGCATGTTTTCCTCCCTGGAGGAAAGTATCTAACGTCATAACTGTCAGGTACTCTTAGTTATCATTTAATGTTTAAAAAGATATACACACTGATGGACTTCTGCCAAGATGGCTGAATAGGAACAGCTCCAGAGTGTAGCTTCCACTGAGAGAGACATAGAAGACGAGTGAACTTCACATTTCCAACTGGGATACCAGGTTCATTTCAATGGGACTGGTTGGACAGTGGGTGGTGGATGTAGCCCAGGGAGGGCGAACTTAATTAAACTTAAAAGCTTCTGCACAGAAAAAGAAACAAATATTAGAGTGAACCGGCAACCAACAGAATGGAAAAAGTGTTTGCAATCTACCCATTTCACAAAGGGCTAATATCCAGACTCTACAAAGAACTAAAGCAGATTTACAAGAAGAAAACAAACAAACCCATTCAAAAGTGGGCAAAGGATATGAACAGTTTTCAAAAGAAGACATATATGAGGCCAAAAAACATATGAAAAAATGCTCATTATCACTGATCATTAGAGAAATCCAAATCAAATCCACATTGAGATACCATCTCATGCCAGTTAGAATGCGATCATTAAAAATCTGGAGACAACAGATGCTGGAGAGGATGTGGAGAAACAGAAACACTTTTACACTGTTGGTGGGAGTGTAAATTAGTTCGACCATTGTGGAGGACAGTGTGGTGATTCCTCAAGGACCTAGAAATAGGAATTCCATTTGACCCAGCAATCCCATTATTGGGTATATACCCAAAGGAATATAAATCCTTCTATTATAAACACACATGCACATGTATGTTCATTGCAGCACTGTTTACAATAGCAAAGACTTGGAACCAACCCAAATGCCCACCAGTGATAGACTGGACAGAGAAAACGTGGTGCATATACACCATGGAATACTTTGCAGCCATAAAATATGATGAGTTCGTGTCCTTTGTAGGGACATGGATGAATCTGGAAACCATCATTCTCAGCAAACTGACACAAGAACAGAAAAACACCCCATGTTCTCACTCATAGGCAAATGTTGAACAATGAGAACACATCAGCACAGGGAGGGGAACATCACACACTGGGGCATTTTGGGGTGTGGGGTGCTTGGGGAGGGACTGTGGGGTGTGGGGTGTGGGTAGTTTGGGGAGGGACAACACTGGGAGAAATGCCTGATGTAGATGACAGGGGATGGAGACAGCAAACCACCATGGCATGTGTGAACATATGCAACAATCCTGCAAGATCTGCACATGTACCCCAGAACTTAAAGTATAATTTAAAAAAAGATATACACATTAAGACTTCTAAAATAAATAATTTTATGTGTTAATCATATCTATGCTCCCTTTAAAAGCATTATTTATAACGGTGGTTTTAGCATTTTCTTACTATATATTTAAAAAAATAACTCCTATATTATCCATCATCACCCTGAATATTGTGAAGTGTATTAAAATATCTGAACCAGAATTATAATTTTGTCTGTCTTTTTCTAGCCACCGTGAGAGATTTGATGTTTTCTTGACAATCTATTACCTTGTAGTTCACCTCCTCAAGTTCCGTTGTGTAATAGAAGCTGGATTTGATTTGGCGGCTCTAAAATTTTATACAGATGAAACCATACAGTACATACTATGTACATTTCTGTGTCTGCTCTCTTCATTCAACACATTATTTTGATAGCCATACCTGTTTTTGTGTGTATCCTTTGATTATTGTTTGTTTGCTTTTAATTGCTAAGTGGTATTGTCTTATTCCATTTAACAAACAGCATTCTTCTGTGGATGGACATTTAGATTGTTTCTTGTTGGGGCTATGACTAATAAAGCTGATATGAAAATCCTTTCACAAGTTAATATGTTTCATTCCCATTTGTCTTTTTTTACCTGTAATTAAATTGTTAACCACTACTGTGTGTGCATTTTTATCTTTATAGGAAACTAAACTGTCAAAAGAATTGCAGCATTTTTGCACTCCCACTAGCAATGTATGGCAGTTGTAGTTGCTCTATGTCTCCTACAAAAGATGCTATATATTTAGAAAAGGTTACTGAAGAGTAACAAAAAAGGTCATTCACACAAACAGTAAGTTAAAATAAGTTAGACATTATCTGATCATATTCTCTTATAATTTGAAAGAAAGAAAATGACAAGAAAAATACTTAAACATTTTGTCTTAGAAATTACAGAACTGTGTTCTTTGTAATTTCTGAATCAAAAGCTATAATTATAAATTATCTACTCTTACATCAAATAATAATAATTACCCAAAAGCTTATTAACAGAATCAGAAACTACTACCAGCAGTCATTCATTCATTCATTCTTTTTTTTAGTACTACTGTTATAAATAATACCAATGATCACTGGGCTTAAATCATTTTAAGAGACTAAAGAAGAATTGAAACCAAACCAAAACAAAACTTAAGTAGAGTAAAATATTATTATGATGAAGATGGAGTTAATATATTATATAAAGAAAATTTGTTGAAAGGAATACTAAAATCAAAACAATTTTTGAAAAGTTCAAATAGATGAATGCCTGGCAAGCTTGATGAATAATCATTGCTGACATATCTTGTGGAAATGTGAATATATTCAGGAATTTTAAGAAATAATGTACAATTGCCTTTGAAAATTTTAAATACCTAAATCCATTGACCTAGCACTAACATTTTTAGAAATATCATCCTATAAATAAAGCACATAGCATTATGGACATATCTACAATATTTTTTCCAATATTATATGTAGAGGCAGATAAAAAATATAGTCAAATAGGGAATTAGTGAATTATTAATGACATATCCACTCTAGACATCATTATGTAACTATAAATAGAATGAATTAGATTTATGTATAGTTTCCTTCTGGAAATTTGTAACACATAGGGGTTTAAATATACAGTTGTAGATAATATATACATTGTGATATTTTTTGAAAAAAGCAACTATTTTTATATTTGTATGAATTTTTTACATTTTTACATTTGCATAAGAAAATTTTGAAAGGACATATGCCAAAATGTTAATATGCCTTAACTCAAAGCAATACAATTTGGGGAAGATGTGAGGGAGATTATTAACTTTTTAAATACAATTCTGCAATGCTTGACTTGTTAAACAAGTAGCAATTATGTGGTTTAAAATACCATAAGTTAAAGTAAAGCATACAAATTATTTCTCTTGAGTGGAATAATAAACAAACCCGAAGTGCCCATCTTAGAAGAATTGAAATATTAACGGATGATGTGAAGAAAAACATTGATAATCTAGTTTTCTTTTGTCTATAATAGAAAGACAACCATAACTGAATGAGAATTGAGTCATAGAATAATTAAAACACAAATAACAGAACATATTTCAACTTTTAAAATGCATAGTATCCTCTAATCTCAGAAAATTCATATTCTAAAACCCTGAAATGACTTATAGATAATAGTAGCAACAAATCTGACACTCTTAGTGGGTAAAATTGTTTAAGAAACAAAGTTCAAAGAAAGAAAAATGGATTCAAGAAAATCTACCCTAAGTTTCAAAAGGGAAAACTGAATTACTAAAATTTCAGGACAGGAAGCTAAGTCTACCTCAAAGTCACGGCAGTGGAAAGGAAAGTGTTGTATGATCATTAGGAAAGGGTGGTCACCAAGCACTAGTGCGGGTTTAAGAACAAATTATGCACAAATTGGGCTCCTTTTATTCTAAATAATGTATCTATAGCATTTGATAGATATAGTGTATGTTATTTCATTATATTAGAACAGTCTTTTATAATATCTAAAGAAGATGAGATGAAGACTGAATAATGATGAAATTAAATTGTTGAACAACTATCTGCTCATTGGCTTAAAGGGAGGTTTATTAATTACAGTCTAAAAATTTAAATTATCTTATGTAAATAATTACCCTGCAGGTAGTTCATTCTCAATTACTTAAAATACATATTAGAGTTTCAGAACTGTCTATATATTTCAGTGTCAAATGTATCAATGGATATGTTTTCTATTTTCCTTACATGTAAGTTGTTCAAGCCGGTAAAGTGGAATTTTAAGTAATTTTCAATAGTTAAAGATGAAAGAGGCTGGTTTGATACATTTAGATTCCATTTTCCTGGCTTTGGAAGAAATAATAATAATACTTAAGAGAGGATTAAAACTGAATGGAAACTTCCAATTTTAGCAAATAAAACTCAAGCAGCTATGTTGTGTAAAAGAGTGTTATAAGCGGAAAAGCACGCTATTAAAGTTTGGGAGTACAATTACCTTGGTGATATAGACTATCTACAATATAGATCTTAATTCATTGTAGATTTCAGTAACTAAAGTACAGTCCTAGAGGTATAGTTTATAATACATTGAAATAACCACTGGAAGCAACCAATGTATCTATAAATAGAAAGTTGTGTACATGAGTTATGGTACCAAATACAATGAAATAATATAGTACTGTTAAAGCTTATGAAATAGCTTTTTATGAGCTAAGGCTAAAAGATCTCTAAAATATATCTTGAATGATAAAGAAAAAACAAGTCACAGACCTTATATAGTGTACATCCTTTTTTGTTAAAAACACTGATTATACATGGTATGTATACATACAGACTCTTATATATCTGTATGTCCACATATATAGCAAAACACTTGGTTTTACAGAAAAATATTTTTAGGATAATGAATATGTTAAATAATAAACTATTGGCAGTTGTCATTTTAGGGGTATAAGCCCGATATATAGAAAGACAGGATACTCAATTTCCATTGTATATCGAACATGTTCAATTACTGCTTGAATATTTTATGACGTGTTGTTATTAAATAGATACAGCATCAGTTTAGAACTATATTCAAAGTACACATAAAAGATTATTGCTCAGCTTTAAAGTAGTTCTAAAAATCTCTCATAACCTAGTAATCAAGTGTTAACTACAGGTAAGCCATACAGATTAAAGTCTTAGAACATGTACTCACCCCATTTGAATAATACATTATTTGACTAATTTATCTGATAGCCATCAATATAATTGATAAATCACTGGAATTTTTTTCTATAAACTTTGACCTTTATAAAACTCCATAAATGTATAGTCATTCTGAAATTATTAATTTCACTGATGACAGAAAGGGCTTTCTATTTTTAGGGCTTGGTTCTCTAATATAAAGTCTTTTAACTTAATGTTTGTGTGTTCCAAATTACCAAAATGTACAAAACATCAAGATACTCACAAACTCTACTGGTACTTTTTCCATGCTATCCTACTATCCTACATTAGTTAGTACATCTAATTTAGTCCAGATAGAACAGAACACAACCTGGGAGATCCAGTAATAGTGTTCCCATGTGATACTGTTGAGGCAATGATGTCCATTTTACGAGCAGTTCTTTTATGCAAAGATTGATTCTGATTCTTGGCCTTCTCTGATATTTTCTAATTGATTTTAACTTCACAAAGATTATGAATAAAATTAATATTTACATTATGTATGACATCAAAAAATCTGATTTTTTAAAATGTGTATATTTCTTTATGAATATTTCTTACATCCAACATCCTAAATTATAGCTCTCACATCTTACATCTTAAATTATATCTCTCACGTCACTTATCTTTAGGTACTCAAGGAAACTCAGACCATATTCTAGAGGAACTGGTACAATACATTACTAGTTAAATAGCTTATTAAAAAGTGAGCTATAGAGATTGCCATACCATTTACTCTATCATACATATAACATTATTAAGTACTATTAGTTACATTGGAAAATGCCATATTTCAAAAAGCTAGTAATATATTTTCTCCTAGCTTTGAGAAACTCATTTTGGAGGCTTAAATGCAGACTTACAGAGAATAGTGTTCTTTTCATGTTACTCATTTTCTAAGTCGCCATTTGTGTAGCTTCATCATTAGGCATCTAGAAACACAAGTAAAATTATTAAAAGTAATTACATAGCTACCCACAGAAGAAAACAAAAATTATACTTGTTTACAGAAAATAAGAAAAAAATTAAATGAGGTTGATCTGTGGTATAGTGATATGCCCAAAACACATTCATTTGTTCACAAAATATTTATTGAGAGCTAAGTACCAGACTGTTTCATAGACACTTAAAATTCTACAGAGAACAAAAGTAATTAAAATATCTGCCTAAAGAAACTGAAATCCAATTGAGGGGAGTTGGACAAAATTCTTTCTATGAGTAGAACACATAGTACCCTGGGTGGTGCAATTTCCGAATGACTGGTTATGAAAAGGTTCACTAACACAGTGACATTGTGACAAAGACCTGAAGAGGTGAATAGGTTGAGAGGATTTCTAGTATTACCATCTTGGGGAAAGACTATTTCAGGGATAGGAAACTGCAAATACAAAAATTGTGAATTGAAAGTATGCCTAGACTTGAATGCTTTAGAAAGAACCAGAAATTTGGTTTGGCTAAAATGTAGTGATCTAAGAAGCAGACATAGAGGCAGCTATTATAAGGATTTTGGCTTTATTGAAAAGGAGATGGGAAGTCATTGCAGGGCTCGGACCAGAGGAGGTGAACATGTGATTTATGAAAACCAAAACGCTATGAGTGTTGTGTTGAAAGGGAAAAGGGGATAGGGACGTACTAAGGGAATTAACTAGGAAGCTATTGTAACATACTTAGACCAGAAATGTTAGTGGTTTGGACCAGAGCAGTAAAGAAAAGCCACTGAAATGGGAAGATTCCGAATATATGTGGAAAGTAGACTAGACAGAATGTATGGATAGATTAGATAGGGGATAAAAAGAAAAGAGAAAAGACAAGGAGGCTCCAAAACTTTTGGAATAAATGACTGGAAAGATAAAGTTGCCTTTTACTGAGATGGGGGAGATAATATGACATGTTGGATATTTTGACCCTCGAGGTTTGCTGTTTGGGTATGTGAAGATACCCAGGTGTATATGTTGAAAAAATCAGTATGATACACTAGGTCAGAATACACAGGCAAGGTCTGAAATGGAAGAAGTAATTTAGGTGCTGTCTGCAGTTAAATGGTATTTAAGGCTATGACACTGGGTAAGTTTGCCAAGAAAGGTATAGACAGCAAAAGGAGGTAAAGATAAAGCCAAACTCTATGAGATCCCAATGATTAAAAGCAAGTTAGGAAGAATATAAGAAAGAAAATGACAGGCCACAGTTCAGTAGAAGAGTCCAGTTCCCTGTGAATCAAGTGAAAAAATGTATCACAAATGCAGAGTGACTGTGTCTAACTTATTTACGGATTAAGAAATAAGAAGAATATTATGAAGCATAGAAATATAAATGGATATTGTAAAGCCGTCTTGTGGTTAGGACAATTACAAATTTGAAACACTAAAAGGTAAAATTAACCATGAAGCATGATTCATATATACACTGAATAATAATCATCACTTTGTTTTAGGTGTTGTATTGGAAAAAGTTTATTTAGTGATTTATAAATAAATGTAATAAATCATGAATCTAAGTATTTTAACCTGGGGACAATAATTTAGCAAATATCCAATTTAAAATCATGGTGTTAAGATTAGAAAGGGAAGTGTACAATTCATACAGATATTTTCTAAAATGTCCTAAGCATTCTCACAAACTTTTTCTGAATATAATCTCCATAAATATTTTATGTAGAGTGCTTATAGTTCTTCCAAGGATGAATAGAATCAAGCATGACCTCAAACCTTTTATGAGAGTTGAAAGAACAATTTTATTTCCTTCTAAGAAAATCATAGACCTAGTGAGTGTATTAAACTAATGTTCAGAAGCAAGAAGAAATTTTCAATCTGATCAGAAATGAGTTGAGACAGATGTTTTAAAGCATCAATAATGTAACTTCTATCAACTAGACTGTATTGAGTGTATCAGGAAAATAGAACAATAAATTTTAGAATATACACCATAATAATAATGCCTCAAACCATCATGTGGAATAGTATTAGTCACGCATAACATATGGATACTAAAACAAATGGTGCCAATAATTGAGAGCTAGGATGGGATTCAAGGGGTATCATTATTGTTAGTGCAAAAATAATGGGAAGAATTCACAGAATAACATTCTTAAAATCAAGACATGGCAAAATTTATCATTTTGTTTTTATTTTATTTCTGTAAGCAAGAAAGCAACATTTAAGTTCTATGGAATGACAATAATAGAGATGAGAATAAGAATGATTTCAGTTGTATACTTTAAAAAAATCAAACTTATGCTTGCAAAAGTTAATTGAGCAAAAATATATTTTTTGAAAATACTGGTTAAAATACAATAGCATTTCATTAGTATGCATAAAGTAATTGTTCCATAAATATAACTTAATTTATAAATATCTCGTTTAGTTATTTAAACATGTGTGAAATATTCCAGGACTAGAATAGACTTTTAAGACATCCAGAATGCTAAATATTTCATAGAAGTGGATTTGATATATCTGCTCTATAAAGTACATTTATGCCAGAAATTTTGCTGGGATGGGAAGATGCTTAACTTTTATTCCATGTAACACTCTAGTCACTTGCATGGGAGTAACGGTCTTTTTGCTTTTAGCAAGGGGGAAAGGGATGCATCAATCATGACTCTCCTATCTCCCCTGAAAATACTGAAATACGAAACAATAAAATTTGAAATTAGAGCTGTACAAAATGGAAATGACTGTCTTGGACAATAAGAATGCAAAGGAAAATGTAGAATCAGAAGAAATAGATTGTAGATCCAAATCCCTCAATAACCATTTCTATGATTTTGGTCTGTTCAAACTATGTAAGTCTTTATTTCCACATGCACAGAATGAAAACATACTTGGAACATATAAGGAGACTTAAGAGTTTGGGCTCCTATAGGATTGCAAAGGGTTCTCCTTGACATTGCTACCACCTTCCCTTTAACAATGCACATTAACAAGGAAGAGTAGAAAAACAGAGAGATTTGTATGTTCTTGCTCAGTCTTAGGAGTTTTCTCTTCTGCTCCTTGGGTCAAAGCTACAGGACTTTTCCTGGAGCTCTCTCTCTCGCTTTACCCTCATGCCCACTTCTGGGTTTGACAGTGTATTGCATTCAGGTCAGGGCGATACTCCCAGAGAAAAAAGGTGGGAGTGAGTATGGGGTGGGTAAACTCACTGCTCGTTTGGTAGTGCTTATTTATTTAATGCATAGTATAGTTTTCTAGGCATTATCAATAAAACTCCTATAAAATATTATTCTTGTCCTGATGGGAATCAAGCCATAGATAATAAGTTATGCAAGTTAAAACTTTCAAAATAATGTAGAACATTGAATAAAGGCCTAAAATTTATATTGAACAATGGGTATGTATTTACAGCCATTTGCCTAAAGGGCTAATAGCACAACTATTAAAGGTACCTGTGCCAAGATCAACTGTTTGGGTCTAGCATACTCTTCCCTGGGGAAATTTGAAGATCAAAAGATAGATGGCTAGCAAATACTAAAACTGGCCCTCAGTAGTACACAACTCAAACTGCCCTGATTTGGATTGTAGCAAAGACAAAGTTTGACTGTCATGGTGAAATAGAGAGGGAATAATCATTCACAACAGGCCCTAGTATGGCATATGGATAAACCTTTAAGATAGATGTATCTTATGGCTTGAGCAACCTGGTTCTTGATGTTTCCAGCAGTATGGGATATTAACTCTTGCTAAATCTTATAAATTGTGGATTCTCTGGGGAATTGGGTCAGATCCTTGGCCACAGGTGTGTAAATATATTAAGAACTTGCATGACCATCTGGTATGTATTAATAAAATGTTTCTATTTAGGATATGAGAAAATAAATGAAAGCAAAAGGAGCTAGGCAGATTAAAAAAATTAATATAGGAATGACAATAGTATGTAAGTTTTAAAAAGCTCTTTAGCTGTCTGAATACAGCAGAGGATATTTTTTTCAGAAATGTATAGAATAGTAAAAATATACCTTGAGTTGAAAATGCTAACATTATTAAAAGCTGAAGGTACTGAAAATTATTTTTTATTTTAGAGATAATTGTTAATTCAAAACTCTTGAAAACAAAATAAAAACTGAAACCCTAAAGCTTCAGAGGAATATTCTGGAAGTTTAATACAACGTGAACCAGAAATTATTATTGGTACCACCATTATTATTGTTGTTGTTGTTATTATTATTGCTATTACAATTAGAGGAGAGGTAGAGTTATGTGAGAGCAATGTTCAGGCTTTAGGATGAACAAAAATGGAGTTGGCTCAGAGTACAGATTAGTTGCCCTTACAGACTTAGATGAAAGGAGAATAGAGTGTCAGCTATGTGCCTAATGAGCAGGAGAATTCCCTGATCTCCTTGCAGGCTTTGCAACAGGGGTGTGGCTTGTTTATTCAGCTGCTGAGCACTCAAATCCCTCACTGGAGGGAGAGCATGCAGGTGGGCAGGTACAGGAGCCAAGGCAAGCGCTTTTGGACCCAGGCCCCATTGTAGCGTCTAGGAACATGTTACAGTCAATGCTCTTTGAGTAGTTACCATCTGTGGATGGCAAATTGTTAAACTAGTTCAGTGGAGAGTGAGGGTGACAGCCTTTTACACCCTGTTCTCTTGGTACCCAGGTACTTGTATGGCACCCAGGAAGAATCAGGTCACTCAGACTTGAAGGATGGTGAATGTAGGAATTTTATTGAATTATGGAGATAGTTTTCAGTGGGTCAGATGGGGAGCTGGAAGGGGATGAAGTGGGAAGATGATCTTCCTCTGGAATTCTGCCTACTGCAGCCAATCTCTCTGACCTCCCAGCCAAACTCCTCTAGATGTTCAGATGCTCCTTCTCCTCTCTTCTTCTCTGCAGTGCCGCTCTGCTGCTCTTCTGCTCTTCTGTTAGTGGAACCTGGGGTCTGGGGTTTATGTGGGAAGGAGACATGGGTGTGGCAGGCCAGAGTGGTCTTGGAAAAGGCAACATTTGGGTGAAACACAGGAATGCCTGTTCCCTTTCAGGGCCATGGTTTCCAGACTTGAGGGTGGAGACTTTGCCAGGGAATACACTTGCCTATCCAGTGTTTCCCCGCCTCCTCTGCCTCCTGTTCATATTGTTAAGAGAAGACTATAAACTCTGATTCAGTGGGAGCTTTACAGAATAATACCTACCTATTGATCTATTAAATTATATATATATATATGTATGGAGAGAACGAGAGAGCGAGAGAGCGATAAAGGTATACTAACACCCGAGATCAAACGCAGACACAATAAATACAAATTTGTGAAAATTATACCCAGAAATCTACTTTTAAAAACATTCTCCAGACATCCTAGCCCTAGCTCAGAATCACAATTGTAATGATTCAATAATGCCTAAGTTTCACATGGTGAAATTAAATGAGAATCAATTTATGATAAGAGCCATGAAATTTCTTATAATGCCTTTATATTATCCAGTTATTTCAAGTTATTTAATATATGAATAATAAAGAGAACAGTTTAAGTATATTATAACTTACTTTACCAATTATTTTGCCTCAATTAGATTAAGTTTTTATGATTTTTTACTTCCTTAATATAATTTTTTTCTAAGAATTAAAGGATTCTATATAAAAATTGAATTATATTTAAATATTAGTCACAATTATAGAGTTTGTACAAAATTAACTTTAATAGTGAAAATTGAATAGTGCTATAAAATCAATTACATCTTTATGATGCAATTTGAATTTGTATTTTTATAATTATACATTATTCTTGCATTTGTTAAAAAAACTATGGTAAAATGCAATATATATTGTTGAAATTCTTAATAGTATATTTGGAGTTCTAGATTTTAACACAGGAAAATAATTGATTTTGTATGGATTCTCATGCCACTATAATGTCTCTTTTCGATACTAATGCTGTAAATGGATAAATAACTGATGTAATAGAGTGAAATACAGGTATTCTTATTTTAATAACTGGTATCAGAGCTCTGTTTAAAAAGAAGAATTGAAAAATTGTTGACGTTGTTATTGTTGTTTTAAAATAAAATTAGATACCAGTAAATAAAAATTTTGATGAAACAATTTGGAGGAAAATCCTAAAATAAAGACATAATAGTTGTTATACTTCTCTGAATAAAACCTTTAGTAAGGGTTATATACAGCAAGTTAGGAGAGGGAATGAACTGAGCAACATGCTAAGAAGCTGGAACATGAATGAAATGAAAAAAGACTGCTGAAAAATCCCCATGACAGGAAGCAGATGGGCAATCAAGATGTGGTCACAACTCTTATTCATTTATGTATCATTTATTCATTTCATTTCAGAAGTGTACACTTCTCCATAAGTATTTGCTATGTATAGCCACCATTTTAAATATGAAGAAAAAATTTCAGTGTTGAATATGAGACAAAAAGTTGGGGGGAAAAGAAATGTAAAGTCAGATAATCCATAAATGAAAGTTAATTCAGCAAAATAAGAAATCAGAACCAGGAAACGTGGAAGCCTCAAGTCAAGATTTCATCTGAGAGACTGGATGTGACAATGTTACTGCAGCTTGCATCTTGAGTTCTGTGTCTCCCTCGCATAAGCGAAAATTAACACCTGGCCAAACAGAAATTTTTATCAGGCAACGTTTAACAGGCTCGTGGCTCGAGTACAGCAAGGGAGCAACCTACAAGAAAGAGATCCCCGTCCTAACTCTCCAAAAGGTTTGAGCTTGTCATTTTAAGGAATCCAGAAAAAGGGGGATGTGTAGGCAAATAGCAGTGAGGAATGTAGCGCCTGCACAGTTTGATAACATGTTTCTTCAGGCATGGTGTGTTTCATTAGCATGTTAAATGTCTACATCCTGAGTGTGATTTGTAGTATTAGAATGAGGAAAAACTCACTGAAAGGTCAGCACTGGAGTGCCTCCTGTCTTCAGACTGCTGGATCTGGTCTGATTTTTATCAGGAATGACAATCTCGCTTTGGTAACCTCAGGTTCTTGTGAGGGATGCTAATGTCCCATTTTAGCAACCTTGGGAAGTATCACTCAAGGACATAACTGGTTAGGCTTTTCCTTTTATGGATTGGAATTTAGCCTAGGCAGCTAAGTTAGGAGGTGGAAGCTCTCTGTTACTTGATTTGGATTAGCTTAAGACAGATAAGAAGGTCAGGGAGGAAATATGTCTGGTCATGTGAGGCACATGGCATCCTGGTTACCATGTCTCTGATCTGCCAAGACAGAGTCTCTTCTCTATATTGTCTCAGCAAGGGCCATAAAATGATATTTCGAGCCAAATCTGATATAAACTATAAAGCATAGGATGGTTTGTGCTGATATCAAAACTTTATATGTTTAGTCCACTAGTTATAAATCCACTTTCAGATAATCTCATTTAAAGTCACCTTAAACCTTATTATGTTTTCTCTGTATACCATGTTAAAAATTATCCCCCAAAGTGGCAGTAATTTGTTAATTTTGTTAGGTCTTTTAAATTGGACACCATTAAACTCTATTGAGATGCTATATTAAAATACATTTTTTTGTTTAGTTCTATATGTAAAATATATTATTTTCATATTTCATGGCATCCTATTTTTGCTTATTTTATTTCCTAGGGTGTGCTTAGGGAAAAGTGTATTTTGTACCCCTATTAATTAATTAATTTTATGTCATCTAATATTTTAGCAAAGTAGCAAGCCATAGGAAAGATTACTTAGTAGGACATTTTTTGTTTTTCTTTAGTTGAAGAGAAATTATATGACAAAAGATTTTGGAACTATTTTGTCCATTACTAACACATGGTATTCATACAAGATGGAACAATGGTAATAACATGTTAAAAATTAGTTAATTTTAAAGAAATTAAATTTCTCCAGATAATTCTTATTAGACATTCACCCATAATTTCATCACACACTCTTGCTTCCATGCCAGTTTTTTAAATTTATTATTTCTATTTTAATCTCATCTATATTTATTTGCCTTTTGATATAATTTTATATAATCTCCTTTAAGGATTGCTTTAACTTATATGTTTTAAAAATCAGTCGTAATATTAGAAAAAGTTAAATTCAAAATATGTCAGTTATCGATCAGTTCTATAAGAAAAATAGTGGCAAAATATTTGCATATTACATAATCAATTTTTAAGGGATAGTATTTATCACATTTAGGAATACAGTATTTTTTTTGTCTGATATTTGACCAAAATGTCCAAATGGCTTTGAAATTCAGCCACTAGAGACCTCAGAACAAAATGCCTATGTCAAGCTCTTTTACAGTATCTGTGAACATCTGCCTGATTAATCAAATGATTATATGATTTACCTCATAACGTTTACAAAAAGTAATGTATGTAATATGAACAAGATACGTCATTTTCCTATATTTTAAATATCTGAACAATTTTCATGTGTATTACAATTCTGGGATTTTCTTGTTCTCGTCTTTTATTAATATAGTGAATTAGATTGAAAAATATATAATGAATAATCAATAAAATTTCATACAACTGCCATTGGCAAAAGAACATATGTGACTCTAAGTGATTTAAGTATCACAAGCATGTGCTATTTTGTTCACATTATTCAATGTGTATGCGATAAAATTTTAACACCTAATATTGTAGCAATGTAGCAAGCCATAGAAAAGATTACTTAGTGGGACTTTTTTCATTCTTCTTTAATTGAAGAAAAATTATATGACAAAAGATTTTGGAAATACTTTGTGCAGTACCAACTCATGGCATCCATACAAGATGGAACAATGGTAATCACAGATTAAAAACATTGTTTAAAGGACAGAAGGCTTTAATATGATCATTTGTAGGCAACAATACCAACACAGAGAACTTACTATCAATCTCTGGTTGCTAAAAAGCAAATAAATGTATTTGTTTCAGAGTTAAAGTATTATAATATGTATTTTAAAGATCATCCAGCAAAATAACCCAATTTTCAAAAAATGAGAAAAGACTTTGAGTAGACATTTCTTCAAAGACATACAAATGGCCAACAAGCATAGGAAGATATGCTCAAAGTGACTTATTCTAAGGGAAATGCAAATCAAAACAATGAGATAACACTTCACACTTGTTAGGATGGCTATTATTAAAACAAACAAACCATCAAAGATAACAAGTATTAGAAAGAATGTGAAAAAATGGCATCTATGTATGCTGTTGATGGGAATGTAATATGGTACAGCCACCAATCCCACTTCTGAATATGTAAAATCTAAAAGAATTGAGATCATAATCTCAAGGGATATCTGCATTCCCATGTTTATTGCAGTATTATTCACAATGACCAAGATATGTAAACAACCCAAATGACTATCAACAGATAAATGGATTTGAAAAATGTAACATATACATACTGCTGAATATTATTCAGGTTTAAAACAGAAGAAAATGCTGCTATATACAAAAACATAAACATACTGAAAGACATTATACTAAGTAAAATAAGCCATTCACAGGACAAATATCACATAAATTTCTTATATGAGATATTTAAAACAGTGAAGCTCACAGAAACAGAAAATAGAATAGTGCTTACCAGGGAATGGAGGGAGAAGGAAATGAGCAATTGCTGTTCAACAGGTGCAAAGTTTCAGTTATGAAAGATTAATAAATTCTAGACATATACTATCCAGCATTGTGCCTATAGTTAACAATACTGTGTTGTACACGTAAACATTTAAGAGGGTAGATCTTATGCTAAGTGTTCTTAGAACAAATATAAAGTAAGAAAAAGTTCTTCCAATTGTGCTATTCCAAAAGAAACTGCTATTCATACAATGAAAATAGATTCAGATGAAAATTAAAGATGATATTACTGTCTTGAAAGTCTATTACATTGTTCAATTGCTAAGTTTCTAAATCCATGATTTAAAGAAACATTTGCACAAATAATTATGTGAAGTAAGTATATGTGCATATATTAGAAATAAAAATATAATTGAGGACAAGGATTTTAAGTAGTCATGTACAGTGGTCGGAAAGCTTCTTCCTCAGAAAATGCACACAACTTCAGATTATGTGATGGCTTTAATGAAATTCAGTAGATATCATAAAGTAAACTTTAATTCTCAGAATCAAAAAGTAGATAAGTCTTATAGCTGCTAATAATTTGGTGACCACAGCATCATCAGTGATAACATTCACTGGAAGAGTAAGGCATAAAAAATTCTTGATTGTGTACCAACATTATATGAAAACATCTAAATTAGGGACAATATTTGTAAATAGACTAAGTGTTAGTATCTGTAATAAATGAAGACCTTCTGAACACGGAAAATAAAAAAAATAGCCCCATTATAAAAAGGCCAAAAGATTAAAAAAAAAAAAAAAGGAGGGAAATCCACAATGAGATCACATCTTACCCAAATCAGAGTAGCTTTTTATTAAAAAGACACAAAAACAACAGATGTTGCCAAGTATGCAGAGAAAAGGGAACCCTTATAGGCTGTTGGTGGAAATGCAAACTAGTACAGCCACTATGGAAAACAGTATGGAGGGTTCTCAAAAAAATTAAAAATAAAATAAAAATAGAATTACCATTTGATACAGCAATCCTGTACTAGGCATCTACCCCCCAAAAAAGAAATCAGTACATCAAAGAGAGCCCTGCACTCACATGTTTAACACAGCACTATTCACAGTAGCAAAGATATGGAATCAACCTAAGTGCCTATCAACTAATGAACGGATAAAGAGAGTCTCTTCAGTCATAAAAAGAAGGAAATCATGTCATTTGCAGAAACATGAATGGAACTAGAGGTCATTATCTTAAGTGAGATAAGCCAGGCACAAAAAGATAAATATTCAAGTTCTTACTTAGCTATGGAAGGAAAAAGAAAAATGAACACTTAGAGGTAAAAAGTATGAAAAGTGATAACAGAAACTGGAAAGGATAAGCAGGGTCTAAAAGAGAGGATGAAGAAAAGTAGGTTAAAAGGTACAAACATACAGTAGGATAAAAATAAATCAATTTACTATCTGATAGCAGAGTGGAATGACTATATTTAACAAAAATGTATTATACTTGGATGATGGACACCCTAAAAACCTTGACTTGATTACTGAATATTATACACATGTTAAAAAATACTCATGTACCCCATAAATTTGCACAAATTAAAAAAAAGAGATCATAGTAAGATAAGAGCAAAATGTGTTTAGTTTTGCTCCTAATCCAAGGAGTGTCCATTTAGACTCCACTGACTGCCATTTTCCTCAACAACCAAATTGGTGATAAACAATAGTTCAACACTCCATAGGTGAATTTATTGTGAAGCAGGTAGATTTTCTCACATTGCTGGTAGGAATACAAAATGCTACAAATAATATGTAGGATAATTTGACTACTCTGGAAAAATTTAAAATGCCCCTTAATTCAGCAATTCTACTTCCAGGCTTCTATCCCAGTGACACTCTGACAACATTATGAAAAATAAATGTGATTAAAGCTATGCATATATGGTTACAGAATAATTTATAATAGAAAAAGACTGGAACGGTCCAAATGCTCATTCCACCTGGAGATTTGCTGGATATAGTATAATATAGCCACAGAGTGGATGCCATGAGCTTTCAAAAGAAATGGAGTCTATTTTGAGTGGTCTCCAGATTATGTGAAGCTTTTTTAAGAGATCCTATATTTATTTTCTATATAAAGATATATACACACATACACACATATATATGTCATATATCTATCACTTACAAATATTTAAGTAAAATGTATTATCTTACATTAAAAAATAATGGAATTGGACTTGGGGTCAGGGATGGCAGAGCCAGTGGGACCTTCAAGGACAGGGACAGGCTGCTGCACCTGTCACGGTTGACCAAGCTGCCTTAGCAGCTTTTTTTGTTTGTTTGTTTGTTTTAGAACTTTAAATATATCAGGTGGAAAAGCCAGTGGTTTCAGAAAGCTGGTAAAATATGCATCTTTGTAAGGGTTAATTGAAAGATAAGTTGGTTTTGACAGGATCTTGGTTGGCAACAAGATTCTGTCAAAGCCCCCAAAATTAAATTTTGGTTTTAATTTGCTTAAAAATATATGAAGTTAGAAAAATAGCACCTTTATTTGTAAATTGTATAATAAACATTGAGTTCTAACATTGTATTTTCAATATTAAAATGTACAGAAATTTCATTTTTTAAATTTTGAACTGAAGATCTATATAATTAAGCATAATTTATTTTATTTATTTTATTTTTTTTTTAAAGTCTTACAGCAATACAAACATTCCTCTATATCTTTTTAACTTCCTGGAACTTTTAACTTCAAAAATAGAACTATCCTATAGAAAACCCATGGCAATCAATTGGAAAAAAGTTTTTAACTTTAGAAGTACTTGGCAAACCCACTACAAATTTGTTTCAAAATTGAGGTTCATGTGTATTTCCTTTTCTCTTTGGCGATTTAACTGAATAAATTATTTTCTATGTGGAAAAAATATTTCGTATTTTAATATTTTGAATTTATATTCAGGTGCCAATGTGTTCAAGTCATATTGTGTGGTGCTGCTATTAAAGTCAGTACGACTCCATTTATTATGACACTATCAAGTTGTTGGGTACCAGCCCCAACCCCCTACGTGGGTGCCCTTAGTCCAGGTGGTGACGAGGTATTGAGAAAAGAAAATAGAGACACAAGAGTACAATTTACAGCATGGGTCCAGGGGACCAACGCAAGTGTGGGAACCGTGTTGGCCCAGAGCTCTGGGCTCCACACCCTTTTATTATGTGCATAATCTCATTGATCTTATGGGCATGGAAGGGGAGGGTGAAGGGGTAGGTAAGATAGCCAGATGGAGAGCCCTTGAGATCCTTCTAAGACATACTAAACTAGTACTCTGAGTTTATTACTGATTGTTATGGGGTGCAGCTGCATCAGAAGTATAACAGATGAGGAGCCACCCGGTCTGACCACACCCCGTGCATCAAGGGGCTTTTATCTCCCCAGCATTGTGGACATAGAGCAATTAAAATCTCTCCATATTCCAAGAATCTAGGCAGAGCCTGAGGTTTTCCATGATCTCTGCCCTGCAAGGCTTTTCTCCTCCTTGCCAGCTCCCATCTGCAAAGACACTCCCGGATCTTGTGAGCAGACATTGCCTCGCTTCTCAGTGATATGTGCATAAGCCCTCCTTAGGAGGCCCTCATACACTCTCCATGTTGAGAAGGCATTCGTGGGACCAGAGCAGTATTCCCTGCTCTGCAACCACCCCAAGGTGTTCCCCGGTGTTACTGAACTCTTGGATGGTCTTTACCTTAGGCCTCCTGTAGCTGCTTGATTTCTAATTAACTGCACCAATAATATAGTTTAGTTTGGTGTATGAACTTCGGTGTACTCTGAGCCAAGCAAACTTATAATTATTTAGCTAGAATTAACATAGGTCTCCCACTAGCCATCTTGACCCACATCAAGTGATTTTTGTGCACTTATGTCAAGTTAACATATACCAAAATACATCTTGTAATATAATAAAGTAAAATTAATTTTTTTTTTGAGATGGAGTCTCACCCTGTCGCCAGGCTGGAGTGCAATGGTGCAATCTCGGCTGGCTGCAATATCTGCGTCCCTGATTAAAGCAATTCTCCTGCGTCAGCCTCCTGTGTAGCTGGGACTACAGGCATGCACCACCACACCCAGCTAATTTTTGTATTTTTAGTAGAGACGTTGTCCAGGATGTTCTCAAGCTCTAACCTCTTGATCTGCCCTCCTTGGAGTCCCAAAGTGCTGAGATTACAGTCATAAGCCACCGTACCAGCTATAAAATTAACTTTTTATGATTTTATTTGTTATCATTTTCCCAGTATTATATTTTGGGTGAGTCAATCTTTACAAGAAAAAAAAAGTTAAGACAATTATTTAATAAGCAATCAAAAAAGAGAAGACAAAAAGAAAAATTGCTCATTGCTCTATTTTGTTCTTAAGAACTTTCAAATATCTGTCATCAAGTGTCAAACTTTACATAATATGGAATGCAAATATCTAGTGCTTCTCTCCCTTTTCTTCCATATCAATGAAGCAACATAGCATATAGTAATAGTTAAGCATAGTCAAAGGTAACATACATATGCATGAAACTTCACCTTTCTTGCTTTTTTCCCCTTTTTCCTTCACTCTCAATCAATAGAAAGACACATTTTGTCAAACAGGAAGATTTGACTGTAGCAAAAGACAGTCTTTACGGTCTTGTGTTCCTTTGGGGAAAGTCCATTTTAGGTAGAGGCAAAGTGTTTAGGCTGCCTCATCAAAGATTTCTGAAACTCAAGAACAGCTGAGAAGTCATAAAGAGCAGCAATTCCTGACTGGCCACATTAAAGTCTGTAATAGATGCCTTGATAAACTCATGTGTAGATTGATGACCAATGTCTAAAGCCTTAATTGGCCCTCTTCTTACTGATAATCTTGGCACATGTAAGTTCCTACAACCACAGGACAACCCCTGGTTTAGGGGTGGATATCTCAAGAATGACTGAGGTAAAACTTTACACTGGAACATCAAAAGGGGTATCTGGATTCGTGTGTGTGTGTGTGTGTGTGTGTGTGTGTGTTGTTTTTTTTCTTTTTTTAATAAATCAAGAAAAATTTACTTTTTACATTCTTGAATTTAAGGACAATTTTAAGCCTATTATCTTATTTCATTTTAGACACTACAGATGGTATACATAATAAATTATATTTAACACTCCCTATTATGTTAACATATAATAAGCCTATGCAGTTTCTTGTTAAATTGTGGCAATATTCATGAATAACAGCTGTGTTATGCTGCAAAAAGTTTAAATAGGGTATGATATTTTAGCCCATATGTTAAATACCACCCAAAGTTCCAGAGTTTTCATTTCCTGCCATCAGATTTGTTAGCCGCTCCTCTTAACCTTCAGTAACTTTCTTCTTCTAAGCTTTATATATTGAGAAATATTGTAATTAATTAGTTGGTAATGATTTCTAAATATTAGCAGACTTTTAGTTATGATATGAAGCTTTATTTAGTAATGATATGAGTTAGGTTTAGCAAATTTATCTGTGACAATTAGATAACCTTTCTGCTTTATAAACGGAAATTGAGTTTTGGCTTTCCTAACAGGAGGATACAAATACCTATTTGCTAATGAATAACCAATAGAGACATTTCTTTTCTATATGGAATCTGACCTTATTGAATTGAATCATGAAGAAAAAAACACCAAACTTAGACAATTTTAGGTTAACTTCTCAGCTTTTGGTTTATGTCATTGAACCTGATCCAAAGTGAGGGTGGAATATGTTTTTCAAATGTCATGCTCCCTGCATCTGGCAAATTATGAATTTAATTCTCTTTGTTAATGGGTAGATTGATTCATTTTTGTAAATCACTCTCAGACTGCTTTTTTAATGTCTCATTTTATGAGGGAAATATAATTCTATTTCCAATTTCCATCATTTCACAGGATGTAGCCTTGTTTTCTGCTACCCAGGAGTTATTTCTATGATATTGCTGTTTTAATCAAGGTGATATAGATTATTTTAGACCAAACAATTCAATGTACTGAACAAACATACAAAAACACCTATTTGAAAGCATTGGAAAACTATCATGGCAATCAATATTTGAAATGATAAAATCCAAGAGAGACGGAGAATATGATGAAGAGAAGTTAACAACCTATAGTGCCTTTTTTTCTCTAGGCATTTCCTTTACATAAATGGCTTAGGATTCAGAGAGTGATGAGACACACATGTTTTAGAAACTAAGAGGGTGTTTATCTCAACCAAGTTTTCTATGATTAGCGAATAAGAAAATATATAATTGAAGTTATTGATTTTATATATAAGACAGTCAAGGAAGAAACAATGAAGGTACTGAAAAAAAGTACACTAAGAAACAGAGGTTGAAGGGCTAAGAGACTGGGAAGCTAGACAAAGATTTAAAAATCTCACTGGATTTAGTTGTTTAAAAAATGAAATTTTAGTCAAATTAGAGAAGTCCTAAAAAATTACTCAAATTTCCAGTTTGACTGTGAAAGAAGTAAACATCAGAAATTTGTAAATAAGAATGAAACAGAAAAAAAAGAAAAGAAAACAGAGTCTAAGGGACCATCAAGCAAACTAGCCTATGCATTGTGAGAGTTCTAGAAGGAGGAGGAGGAGAGAGAAAAAGGCTGAGAAAATATTTTAATAATAATATCTGCAAACTTCCTACATTTTATAAAAATTGTGAATATAAGTATCCAAGAAGCTTAACAATTACCAACTATGATGAACTCAAAGAGACCCACAACAAGACAAATTAAAATCAAACTTTTGAAAGAGAAAGAGAAAATCCTGAAAGCTCAAAGAAAGAAGCAATTCATCACATACAATGAATTCTCAATAAGACTATAGACAGATTTCTCATCAAAAGCTTTAGAGATTAAAAAAACAGCAGGCTGATATATTTAAAGTTCTAAAAGAAAAAAAAAGCTGTCAAGCATGAATTATATACCGAGCAAAACTCTCCTCCATCCAAAAGAAAGGCAAATATTGGGACATCCTAGATAAGCAACAGCTTAAGGAGTTCATTACCACTAGACTTGCCTGGTAGGAAAATTCTCAAGGGAATCTTGTAGGTGAAATAAAAAGACACTATAGAGTCACTCAAAATTGTATAAATAAATAAATAAACACAAATACATAGGAAATTATAAAAAGCTAGTATGGTTGTAGCAATGATTCGTAACTGCAGTTTTTGCTTTCTACATGAGCTAAGAGATGAATAAATGTATCAGTCTAAATGCTAGTCTTATTGTAATCTTGGTTTAAAAGAATGACTAGTTGATGTTTTGGGTTATATAATATATAAACTTATAATTGCATGAAATATGAAACTAAAAGGGTTGGGAACAAAATTATTAAAGGAGTAGAGTTCTGTATGTTACTGAAGTAAAGCTTACATAAATTCAAATGACGTTGTTAAAATCTTAGGTTGTTAAATATAATCCCCATATAACCACAAGGAAAATAAATGTAGAACATATACAAAAAATGAAACAAATGTAATCATTTTATTTCAGAAAATCAACTGAGCAAAAACAAATGCAGAATTGTAGAAAATGAGGGACAAAAGAGCTATAAGAATTATAAAAAATAAATAGCAAAATGACAAGTAAATTCCTCCTTATGAATAACTACCTTAAATATAGATTAACCTTTTTGTAAAAAGATTGGCAGAATGGATTTAAAAGAATAATCAAATTATACACAATTTACAAAAGACTAATTTTAGATTCAAAGATTTAAATAGATTGAAAGTGAGAGGATGGAATATGATATTGTAAAAATACTGTAATCAAAATTGAGTAATTGATGGCTTTATTACTATTAGACAAAATTGTCTTTAAATTTTAAAAGCTTATAATAGATAATGGTTGTTATATGTTACAAGCAGTAATAGTAAAATAAAAGGGTATAATTATTAATATTATGCATCTCATAATAGATCATCAAAACCAGCAAAAACTCACACTCCGAAGGAAGAAATATGCATTTCTACAATAATAGTTGGAGAATTCAATATCCTGCTCTCAATATTGGGTAGAAAAAACAGATACAAGATAAGTAAGGAAATAAAGGACGTAACAGTAACCCCACTAGATCAAACAGACATAGAGAACACACTACTCAGCAACATCAGCATAGACATTCTTCTCAAGTTGCACTGATGAATTTTCAGAAATATGTTAGGCAGGAAATTTAGTTACAATAGATTTAAAACCATACCTATCAGACAAAGTATCTCCTCTGATTACAATGAGATGGAGTTAAATATCAATAATAGAAGTAAAGCTGAAAATTTACAAAATTATAGAAATTAAACAACACAGTTTTGAGCAATGAGTGGATCAAAAAATAGAACACAAGTGAAGTTAGAAAATAGATACGAATAAAAACACAAATAACATACCAAAACTTATGAGATACTGCCAAAGCAGTCAAAATGAGAGATTTATAGATATAAATGATTATATTAAAAAATAAGAAGTTGTTGGATCATCAATATAACTTTATTATGTAAAAAACTGGAAAAAAAACTATATCCAAAAGTAGCAGAAGAAAAGAAATAATAAAGATTAGAGCAGAGAGCAATCAAACAGAGAGATAAATAAAAAGCTAATCCATGAAACCAAATGTTGATTCTTTAGAAAGGTCTACTAAATTGACAAAGCTTCAGCCAGATTAACTTAGAAAAAAAGAGGAAATACTCAAGTTACTAAAATTAGAGATGAAAATGAAGCCATTAATAGTTATTATACATAAATTTTTAAAACATTGTAAGAGAATGCTATGAATAATTTCTATGTCAACAAATTGGATAGTCTAGATTATATTTCTAGAAACAAAATCTATAAACACTAAATCAGAAATTAAGAGGAAATCTCAATAGATCTATATAATAAGAAGACTGAATCAGTAATTTAAAATTTTCAAAACAAGAAAACCCCTGAACCTGATGTTTTTACTGGTGAATTTTGCCAAATATTTAAAGAATTAACACCAATCCTTGTCAAATGTTTTACACTAACTGAAAAGGAACCAACACTTCTAACTCATTCTATGAGATCAACATTACCCTGACAATAAAGTTAAACAAAAATATTACAAGAAGAAAAACCTACAAACCAATATCTCTTATTAACATTAATACAAAAATTTTCAACAAAATACTAGCAAACCAAATTTAGCTGTATATTAAAATGATTATAAACTATGACAAAGTGAGATTCACTTCTTGAGTGTAAGGATGTTTCATCACAAGGAAATTGATTAATGTAATACATCATGCTAAGAAAATTATACGAAAAACACCATGAATATCTAATTGATACAGAAAATAATTGACAAAATTTAATAACTTTTGTGGTAAAAATACTTAACAAACTAGTTAATATAATTTGTCCCCTCCTAATGTTGAAATGTAATCTCGAATGTTGCAGGTGGGGCCTGATGGAAGGTGTTTGGATCATGGAGGTTGAACCTTCATTAATGGCTTGTTGCTATCCTCACAGTAATTGAGTGAGTTCTCTCTTTATGTGTTAACATGAGATCTGGTTGTTTAAAGAACCTAGAACTTCCTTCTCTCTCTGGTGATTCCATGGTCACCATGTGACATGCTGGCTCCTTCTTTGCCTTCCACCATAACTGGAAGATTCTTGAGTACCTCACCAGGAGTGGATGCAGTGCCATGTTTCCTGTACAGCCTGCAGAACCATAAACCATTAACCCCATCCTTTTTTTTTTTTTTTTTTTAAATGACCCAGTCTCAGATATTCCTTTAGAGCAATGCAAATGGATTAACACACTGGTATTAGAGAGAAACTACTTTAACAAAGCAAAAGCTGTATACAAAAAAACCTACAGCAAACATCAGGCTCAAAGATCAAAGACTGAAAGCTTCCTCTAAATTCAGGAATAAAGCAAAGGTGCTCACTCTACTACTTTTATTCAACATAGTACTGACAGTTCTCTAGACAGAACAATTAGACAAAAAATACATCTTAATTACAAGGGAGGAAGTAAAATTATTTGTTAAAAGATAATATAATCTTATAAATAGAAAGTCCCAAACATTCCATAGAAAAAAACTTTAGAACTACTAAATACATTCAGCAAAGTAGTAGGATACAAAGTGAACACATAAAATTAGTTACCTTTCTATACACTAACAATGAAATGTCTGAAAAGAGAGCTAAGAAAATAATCCCATTTACAATGACATCAGAACAAATAAAATACTTAGACATAAACTTAACTAGGTAAATGCCTGTACTATGAAAACTATAAAATACAATTTAAAAAAAAATAAATCAGCACACATAAATGAAAACATATCCCATGTTCATGGATTGGAATAATTAAAATTGTTAAAATGTCAAATGTTTTAAAATGTCATGATTTTGACATAACATTTGAAAATCAATGTATCACAATAGCAGATAAAGTGGAAGGATGATATTAATCTCTAATACATAAAAAGTAGCCATAATATCAATTCAACATAACACATCATAGCTAAAACTTGCTGTATGAAGACCAGAGGTATGCTGTTGGGTAAAGTTGTGTTTTATATATTCTTGCTTTTCTTTTTAATTTTTATTAATACATAGGCTCTTAGGTTTTTATTGATGTGTTTTGCATTAAAATCTATTTTTTCTAATATACATATAATTTCTTAAGCTTTACTTAGGTCTATATTTACATAGTGCATCTCCTTTCTTTATTTCCTGAAGAATTTATTTTACTTGTATCACTTGCAAAGAGCAGGTAGTTGGATTTTAAATTTATAAATCATAATCCCTGTTTTGATTATTAAAGTCTCTTGGTTATTTTCTACATGCTCATTTTGGATTTCTGTGCATCATTCTCTTTCTTTCATCTTTTTCTCTTTCCTAACTTCTCTTAGGCTGAAAATTTTTCTTGAGGTACACCTTTTGATTGCTATTGGCTCATTTCGAAATGAAATGGAATATGGTTATTCTCTTAGTGAATATCCTTAAATTAAGAAGTTAGGTAAATAGCTCTCAATCTGCCTAACAAAATGCTTAAGTTTTTCCAGCTTCTATTCTCCTTCTAAGCATGAAAAAAAATGTAGTATAATTCAATTACATTTGAACCACGCTCCAGTTTCCTTCCTCACTACATTCTACCTGGTAGCAATTATTTTTTTTAGAGATGAAGGGAAAACAGTTATGTAAAACGTATAGAGGTTATTTTAACTAACAATGTTTAATTCAATTAGCCAGCATATTTATCAATGTATATGTTTGGTAATGTTGCATAAATCTTTCATCTTTTATTTTGTTCACTTTTCTTCTTCCTAAGGAACTTCTTTAATACATTTCTTAGAGGTGGGCAGTGTGGTAAAGTATTAATAGCTATGACTTTGAATAACGTCCTCACTATTGAATAATGTTTTAGCCAGGCATAAAATATTATTATTTTAGTTCTTTCTATTCATAATTTGAATTGATCATTCCACTGGGTTCTCTTATCCATTGTTTTTGATGAGATAACTACTGCATGTGTCTTTTGTTTTACAACATGGTTCACTGTCATAATTTAAAAAATTATCCTTGATATTTTGAGTTTCATTATGATGCTTCTAAACCTTTAATCATCATAGGTATCATAGGTATTATTTTTCCAATCTAAATTATCCAGTGTTAGGAAACTTTTAGGTATGATTATTTTAAAATTTCTTCTCTGCTATTTAATGTTTCATGATTAAGACAATTCCTAAAATAATATATGCCAATACAAGAACTAAATGTACTGTGTTTATTTCTAATTGAATGCTGAAAGAGGAGAACTGAAGTGGTTTCCTATTACTTTCTCTGTAATAATATGCAGTAGCTTAGCAATAAAATGATTGCAGTCTGGATTTTAGTTGGTTTAGACCCTGTATTTTTGAACAGAAACCCACAGCAAGGAAGCCAAAATAATTCCTATCTGCCTTCAGATGGGTAAGATTGCTCCTCTTCAGAGGTTAAGACAATTTAAGCCAGCCATTTTATTTTTCAATCTAATGCCATCAGTTCCAGTGATTAATGCAAAATATCTCTGTATTTTAAAAACAAGTTAAATGACTGTCTCAGTTTTCCATGTTGTTTTGTTTGTATAATTTTTGTTTTTATAGATATTTTTGGAAAAGATAAAAGGGTCTCTGTCAGGAATCGGTAGCTGTATATGTAAATCAGTTATATTTTAAGGTGAAAAAATTTGGAGAAACCAATCACTGTCAAGACACTTTACTTCAATTAATTATACTTAGCTAACTAACTGTATAAAGTAGAAAGTATGTTTGTATAGCTAGCAGAAAAGCTAAAGCTAATATACCTAAATATTGTAATTAATTTGACATTAAACCTATGATGGGCCAATGCAACTTGTATTGCAGCATTTCACATGTGTGAAAGAAATAAAGAGAAAGATAGACTGCTAGCCAGACTAATAAAGAAGAAAAGAGAGAAGAATCAAATGGACACAATAAAAATGATAAAGGGGATATCACCACTGATCCCACAGAAATACAAACTACTATCAGAGAATACTATAAATACCTCCATGCCAATAAACTAGAAAAGCTAGAAGAAATGAATAAATTTCTGGAAATATAAACCCTCTCAAGACTAAATCAGGAGGAAATTGAATCCCTGAATAGACCAATAACAAGTTTTGATATTGAGGCAGTAATGAATAGCCTACCAACCAAAAAAGCCCAGGCCCAGATGGATTCATAGCCAAATTCTACCAGAGGTAGAAAAAGCAGCTGGTGTAATGCCTTCTGAAACTATTCCAAAGAATAGAATAAGAGGTAATCCTCCGTAACTCATTTTATGAGGCCAGCATTATCCTGATACCAAAACTTGGCAGAGACACAACCAAAAAAGAAAATTTCAGGCCAATATCCCTGATGAACATCAATTCAAAAATCCTCAATAAAATACTGGCAAACCAAATCTAGCAGTACATCAAAAAGCTTATCCAGCACAATCAATTTGGCTTCATCCTTGAGATGCAAAGCTGGTTTAACACATGCAAATCAATACATCTAATCCATCACATAAACAGAACCCAAGAGAAAAAACCACATGATTATCTCAAAAGATGCAGAACAGGCCTTTGATAAACTTCAACACTCCTTCATTCCAAAAACTCTCAATTAACTAGGTATTAATGGAACATTTCTCAAAATAATAAGAGCTATTCATGACAAACCCCAAGCCAATATCTTACTGACAAAAGCTGGAAGCATTCCATTGGAAAACCAGCACAAGAGAAAGATGCCTTCTTTCACCACTCCTATTCAACATAGCACTGGAAGTTCTGGCCAGTGCAATGAGGCAAGAGAAACAAATTAAGGTATTCAAATAGGAAGAGAGGAAGTCAAATTGTTTCTTTGCAGATGACATGATCGTCTATTTAGAAAACCCCATTGTCAAAGCCCAAATTTCTCCTTAAGCTAATAAGCAACTTCAAAAAAATCCTAGGATACCAAATCAATGTGCAAAAATCACAAGCATGCCTATACACCAATATTAAACAGAGAGCCAAACCATGAGTGAAATTTCATTCACAATTGCTACAAAGAGAATAAAATACATAAGAATAAAACTTACAAAGGATGTTAAGGACCTCTTCAAGGAGAAGTAAAAACCACTGCTCAAGGAAATAGGAGAGAACACAAACAAATGGAAAAACATTACATACTCCTGGATAGGAAGAATCAATATCATGAAAATGGCCATACTGCTCAAAGTAATTTATAGATTAAATGCTGTCCCCAACAAGCTATCATCAACTTTCTTCACAGAATTAGAAAAAACTACTTTAAATTTCATATGGAATCAAAAAAGAGCTCAAATAGCCAAGACAATCTTAAGCAAAAAGAACAAAGCTGGAGGCATCATGCTACCTGACTTCAAACTATAGTAAAAGGCTACAGTAACCAAAACAGCATGGTACTGGTACCAGAACAGATATATAGACCAATAAAACAGAACAGAGACCTCAGAAACAATACCACACCTTTACAACCATTTGATCTTTGACAAACCTGATAAAAAGAAACAATGGGGTAAGGATTCCCTATTTAATAATGGTGTTGGAAAAACTGGCTAGCCATATGCAGAAAACTGAAACTGGACCCCGTCCTTATACCTTATACAAAAATTAACTCAAGGTGGATTAAAGATTTAAACATAAGTCCTAAAACCATAAAAACCCTAGGGAAAAAAAAATGTAGGCAATACCATTCAGGACATAGGCATGGGCCAAGACTTCACCACTAAAACACCAAAAGCAATGGCAGTGAAAGTCAAAATTAACAAATGGGACCTAATTAAACTTCAGAGCTTCTGCACAGCAAAAGAAACTATCATTAGAGTGAACAGGCAACCTCCGGAAATGGGAGAAAAGTTTTGCAATCTATCCACGTGACAATTGGCTAATATTCAGAATCTACAAAGAACTTAAACAAATTTACAAGAAGAAAAATACGTCAAAAAGTGGACAAAGGCTATCAACACACATTTCTCAAAATAAGACATTTATGCAGCCAACAAACATATGAAAAAAAACTCATCAGTACGGGTCATTAGAGAAATGCAAATCAAAACCATAATGATATACAATCTCACATCACTTAGAATGGCAATCATTAAAAAGTCAAAAAAGAACAAATAGTGGAGAGAATGTGGAGAAATAAGGCTTTTACACTGTTGGTAAGTGTGTAAATTAGTTCAACCACTGTGGAAGACAGTGTGGTCAATAATCTAGAACCAGAAATATAATTTGACTCAGCAATCCCATTACTATTTATATACCCAAAGGATTATAAATCATTCTACTATAGAGACACTTGCAACACTGTTCACAATAGCAAATACTTGGAGCCAACCCAAATGCCCATCAATGATATACTGGAGAGAGAAAATTTGGCACATATACACTATACAGCCATAAAAAAGGATTAGTTCATGTCCTTTGCAGGGACTTGGGTGAAGCTGGAAAATCATCATTCTCAGCAAACTAACACAAGAACAGAAAACCAAACATCACATGTTCTCACTCATAAGTGGGAGGTGAACAATGAAAACACATGGACACAGGGAGGGGAATATCACACACTGGGGCCTGTCAGGGGCTGGGGGCTAGGGGACGGATAGCATTAGCAGAAATACCTAATGTAGATGATGGGTTAATGGGTGCACCAAACCACTATGCATGCGTATACCTATATAACAACCTGCACATTCTGCACGTTATCACAGAACTTAAGGTATAATAATAAAAATAATTAACTAAAGAGCTTCTAAATTAAACTAAAGAGCTTCTGTACAGCAGAAAAAAAAAATCTGTAGTGATAACAATGATAGTAAAAAAGAAACCTACAGAATGGGAGAAAATTTTTGCAATCTATCCATCTAACAAAGGGCTAATATCCAGAATCCACAAAGAACTTAAACAAATTTACAAAAAAAAACATCAAAAAGTGGGCAAAGGATATGAACAGACACTTCTCAAAAGAAGACATTTATGTGGCCAACAAACATGTGAAAAAAAGCTCATCATCACTAGTCATTAGAAAAATGCAAATCAAAACCACAGTGACATATCATCACACATCAGTTAGAATGGCGATCATTGGCCTGGTGCGGTGGCTCACCCCTGTAATCCCAGCACTTTGGGAGGCAGAGGCGGGTGGATCATGTGGTCAGGAGATTGAGACCATCCTGGCTAACATGGTAAAACCCTGTCTCTGCTAAAAATACAAAAAAAAAATTAGCCGGGCCAACATAGTGAAACCTGTCTCTACTAAAAATCCAAAAATTACCTGGGCATGGTGGCGTGCGCTGTAGTCCCAGCTACTTGGGAGGCTGAGGCAGGAGAATGGCTTGAACCCGGGAGGCAGAGGTTGTGGTGAGCCGAGATGGTGTCACTGCACTCCAGCATGGGCAACAGAGCCAGAGCAAGCCTCCAGTCTCAAAAAACAAACAAACAAACAAAAAAAAAAAACAAAAAAAGCAATGGCGATCATTAAAAAGTCAGAAAACAACAGATAGTGGAGAGGGTGTGGAGAAATAGGAAGCTTTTACATTCTTTGCGGGAGTGTAAATTAGTTCAACCATTGTGAAAGACAGTGTGGCAATTCCTCAAAAATCTAGAACAAGAGGCCAGGCGCAGTGCCTCATGCCTGTAATCCTAGCACTTTGGGAGGCAGAGGCGGGCAGATCACGAGGTCAGGAGATTGAGACCATCCTGGCTAACATGGTACAACCGGTTAAAAATTAGCTGGGCGTGGTGGCATGCATCTGTAGTTGCAGCTACTCGGGAGGCTGAGGCAGGAGAATTGCTTGAACCCAGGAGATGGAGGTTACAATGAGCCAAGATCGTGCCACTGCACTCCAGGCTGGGCATCAGAGCAAGACTCCATCTCAAAAACAAACAAACAAAAACAAAGACAAAAAATCCTAGAACCACAAATAACATTTGACCTAGCAATACCACTACTGGGTATATACCCAAAGGATTCTAAATCATTCTACTATAATGATACATGGTCAAATTAGAAAAAAAAGAGGAAAGAAAGAAAGAGAAAGAGAGAGAGAGAGAGAAAGAGAGAGAGAAAGAGAAAGAGAAAAAGAAAGAAGAAAGAAAGAGAAGGGAGGGAGGGAGAGACGGAGGGAGGAAGGAAGGAAAGAAAGAAGAAAGAGAGAAAGAAAGAGAAAGAAAGAGAGAAAAGAGAGAAAGAGAGGCAGAGGAGGGAGGGAGGGGGAAGGAAGGAAGGAAGGAAGGAAGGAAGGAAGGAAGGAAGGAAGGAAGGAAGGAAAACTGATTCACACGGTAGAGACCTATTTTTTTTCTTTAAAATCAGCAATGGAAAACAGGATACAAATTAATAAAACTCCTAATAAACTGCAAATAAAAAATGTAAACAAAAACTATAAATAAAATAAATTTAAAAGAATTCAATATTGGTTCTTAAGGTACACAAAATATTCAATATTTGTTATAAAATACCTCAATTTCTTATATAATAAGGAACGAACAACATAATGGCTTTAAAAATAATGTTATTTCAAAATGCATTTTCATGTTTCTTTTTTAGGTTTTAAAATTTACAAACTAAAACAATACTGAGAATGATGGCTTATGCCTATAATCCCAGCACTTTGGAAGGCTGAATACGGTGAATCACTTGAGGCCAGGAGTTTCAGACTCGGCCAACATTGTGAAACCCCGTCTCTACTAAAAATACAAAAATTAAGCACGTGTGGTGGTATTCACCTGAAATCCCAGCTACTTGGGAGGCTGAGGCAAGAGAATCCCTTGAATCCAGAAGACTGAGGTTGGAGTGAGCCAAGATTGCCTCACTGTACTCCAGCCTGGGTGACAGAGCAAGAACCTGTCTCAATAAGAATAAAAGAATAAGAATAAGAATTAAAACAAAATAAAGACAATAGGTGTTCCTAATGTGAATAAACTCAACGTCAGTCCATTACATTGAAAATATCTAGTGGAAAAATAAAAACAAATTAGTGGTTTTTGTTTATATAAAGGCAGGCTCCTTAAGGAAAAATAAAAAGAAATAGGGGAATAGGTCCTCAAAAGATGTATATGTTCACCAATATGACTGTCGTATTGCTCTTTGACAATATATAAATCTGATTATAGCTCTGGTGATTAATAATGTCATTTCTCCTGACACTCTGAAACCAAGAGCAAAAAATATGCACATACATACACACTCATACACGTTTCTCTGTTATCTAAATAATTCTAACATATACTGATTTTGCTCTTGGTTGCTTTTAAAAACATTTAAAATACTTCAATGAGCATCTCATTACTGACAGAAAGCTCTATTTAGCAGAAAATTATTCTCACCCATAGAAATGACATTTTCATTTTAGACTGTCAAAGTAAGTTTTACTAGTATATCTTTAATCACTGCCTTGGGGTGACACCTGGGGAAAATGATTTACTGGCGATTAGAGCATTCAAATATAATGCTGAAAATGTCCAATTTATTTCCACTTGTAGTCAGTGAAATGTATTTCAATAAATAATGATACTGATAAATGTTTATACTTAATTCATTTGTTTGTATTTCTTAAATTAACTTTGTTTACTAAATAAATTGCCTTTAGACAATTGATAATTATTACATACGTTGTAATATAAAAAAATTTAAAAACTCAGTTGTTGATTAAAATGTAATATTAAACACATAAATTTTCAGTTCATTTTGTCTCACTTTTTATTCTCAAAATTTCCTCTGTACTTTTTCTATTGGAGAAAATTCCTACTGCTTTATAAAGCTAAACATTTTCCCCAGAAATCTTAAAATATAGTTTTCACATTGTTCTTGATAGTCAAATTATTATAGCCTATTTTTAATTTTATTATCATTTTATTATTTATTATTCAATTAATTTAAACAATTATGTATTGATCCCCCAATGTATACCAAGGTAACTGGCTTGATAATAAAATGAAGAAAACAAACAAAAATCTTTGCCCTCATTAAGAATACTGCCTCTTGGGAAAGACATTCATTAGCAAACTACTCCTACAAACAAATTTATAAGTGTGATAACTGTTGTTATACTTTTATACTAGACATGCATACCTCAATGTTAGTAAATATGAAATTAACTTTTATTCTAAGATTGTTTTGCCTCTATTGGGGGATGGGCAAAATCTCATTTTTAAAAATTACACATGTTAAAATGTATTTGTAATGTTTGGTAGGTAGAATTAAAAATTTAGTCTGAATAAAACTCAAAATCATAAATCTTACTATCTCATATTTAATACCTTTAGGGAAGATATGTAAGTGTATGCGTAAGTTTAATATATAAATAACTGGAACAAGGAAAGGATGTTAACAACGTCACCAAGCAATTCCCTAGAAATTGTTCAACGTATATTTTCATAATGTCTGAATTACAATTTTTAAATTTTTTGACAGAGTTTCTCTCTGTCACCCAGGCTGGAGTGTAATGGCATTATCTCCGCTCACTGTAACCTTCGCCTCCTGGGTTCAAGTGATTCTCTTGACTCAGCCTTCTGAGTAGCTGGGACTACAGGTGTGTGCCACCATGCCCAGCTAATTTTTGTATTTTTAGTGGAGATGGGGTTTCACCGTGATGGCCAGGCTGGTCTTGAACTCCTGACCTCAAATTATCTGCCTCCTCATTGGCCTCCCAAAGTGCTGTGATTACAGGCATGAGCCACCATGCCCAGCCCTGAATTACAGTCCCCAAATTTGCTCTCTACCATAAACACACAATACTGAAAAATTAATATATTTAGATGCCAAAAAATCCCAACAAAATCCCAGTCGTCATGTTATTGTTTAAATTCAATTTTTAAGTTATTTTAAAAATAATTTAGACCATGCAATATTTTCAAGAAGTCTGGTAAATTAAAATATCTAAGTAAGAAGAAGACATATAAATACTTAAACTGTCTGAGATAATATTCAAAATGAATATACAGAATTTAATAACCGTCAATTCAGCTAGTCAAGAGAATATTAAGTAATATACATGTTAATATTTAACTGAGTTCATTTTGCTTTTGATAAAGGTCAGAGATTCATTTATAGAACCATTATCTCTCAAATATAAAATGTTACATAGATAGTCTCTTACTTCTGAAAGCTACAGAATGGTGCTACATCAACCAGAAAGGGTTGAAAACAAAAATCAATGCAGTCAAAAGTAGAATGGCTAAAGTTAAACTATGTTTCAGAAATAGGTTTGCTGTTGCTATTGCAAGAACTATGAGTTGGTCCACTAAATATTTTTAAATGGAACATGCATTTCTTTTTAATAAAAAAAATTATGTTTTACTAGTCATTTACTTTTACTTTAATGCATTTTGTAATTGTTAATTTCAACAAGAAATTAAATGAATGAATTTGTATATTAGTGACCACATTACTAAACAAAATCTTTGTGAGGTTTATATTGAATAAAAACCAGTACTTTCATCATTTTACAATAACAAAAAAAGTAATCAGGTCTTAAATATATATTAAATTAACTCTTTTTGTAGGATACTGTAACAAGATATGTATTACTGATTTGAGAGTATTTTCTTTGCATATCTGTAAGTGCTTCTTTTAAAGAGTATTTAATCATATTAGGATATTTTATAACAATTTTACTTGCTTCATGTTTGGTCTGGGGGAAGAATTTTTACCATGTGAAATATTTCATTTTTATTTCCTTTTTCATCCATATTTAACTTTTGATAGTTACTTTTTTCTTTAATGTGAAACATATTTTTGTGGACTTTAAATAACAGTTATAAGCAGGCAGGTGTGAGTATTTGAGGTTGCTTAACTACAGGTCCTTGGATGAAGGCTCTTTCTTTTATTGGTATAGTCAATGTCATAGTTATTTGGTTGTGATACGTATTCTAGGACTCAGTTCTTTTTTTCTTCTTCCTCGGTGTTACAAAAGCTGCTATGGGTGTTTTTCCCTTCCGGATGTTCCTGTCTTTCAGGGAATGGTACTCCTCCAACACTGTCATGTGGAAGTTTAGACTCTTCTTTACTGAAAAGCCCCAGCCCATTTCCAGGTTCCTGGAGTTAGTTCTGCTGGATTTGAGTTTATTTTCCTACTCACAGATAATTTGAAATGTGTTGTCTTTCTATCTCATTGTTATGCGACAAGTATGGGTGATATTATGTCCTCTCCTTGTTGTTCAGGGTGGTTTTATTGCAAAATGTGTGGCGAGATTCAGATTTAGGAGGCTGTCATTGTGCGCACTCTTTATTTAATCATCATTCTTTTCACTAACAATAGAAATTATTTTAAATATAGAACCATTATATAGAAAATAATAATTATCTGTTCTGGATTTTCTAGTCAGTGATTATAAAGACAATACTTTAAACATAGACTTTAAGGAACAATTTTGGAAGAAAAAACACGACATTCCCAGTCTGATTTAATCTTCGCTATCTTTCACATTTCAGGCATAAAACATTAATACAGTGTGTTGATTCATTTCAATCATGTTATTAATCAGTATTCTTTTGGAAGTTTCTTGCTGGAATTTTAAAAAACGAGAAAAACTATAACTTCCGATAGAAATTGTGTATCAGCCTCACAGTTTATTTTTTACTTCACCACATCACCAAAAATTCCTTAAGAGGTGTGATCTTGAAGATTTTTTTACCTTCAGTGCTTCCGAATCCACATCATTCTTTTAGATTGCTTATTCCAAGAAACAAGTCAATGCATAATATTATTTGGATGATAATTATCTCCTGTTTTATTTGTCTTTAGTTTTCCACCTACAATTGCAACAGTCACTAGCTATCAAAAGGTCTCAAAGAAGAAAATTATGGCTTTGAGACTTTTGTTAAGAGGCTATCAAAATCTGATTTGTAGGGTGTAGAATGAGCTATTTCAGTAGCATTTACTATTTATGTTAATTATAACATGTCATGATACTATTTATGTTAATTGTGAAAAGTGTTCTCTAACTTTGTTAGAGAATATAACATTGTATTTCATTACTAATGCACAACATTTTCATTATAGATGTTCAAACCAGGTTTATCATTATAAATTACTTTATCAATTATTCAACAAATATTAACTCAGCATCTACTGTACTTAGTTTAGAAAATAATGATGAATATGTTATTGTCTCAGTATTCAAGGCAGCAGTGAATCCATCATTCGAATGCAGGAAGAATTTAGAGCAGCAATGTCTGTGTTGAATTAAATTAAATTAAACTTGGCCTGAGGCTGTCTCTGTACTTTGAGTTTATATGCAGCAAACTGCAAGCAACTTCGTATATTCTTAGCAACCTAAGGGTATATTCTTATAACAAGTAGCTGAGTTGCAGCCCATCATAGCAGCTGAGCCTCCGCCAATCATAGGCTTCAACTCTTCAGGTCATATGCCTATAAATCAAATGCCTCATGACATCATGCCCAAAAAAGGCAAATGCTGAGCTGAAATCAATCAAGCTGTTTCTATAAATCACTCCCTTTTTCCATCTATAAATGCAGCCTGCCCACATTGCTAGGTAGAACTCTCTGAACCTCTCCTGGTTCTGAGTGCTACCTAATTCATTAATCATTTTCTTTTTCAAATAAACTATGCTAAGGTTAGTATGTCTATGATTTTTTCTTTTAACATCTAGTAGCTTAATTTCCCTTTCACCTGCTTTTATTTGAGATGCACGTTTATTTGCAGTGGATTGGGACATAGTGATAAAATGATTAAAATAGATTAAAATCAGAGCATCTGATTTCCCAGTTTCTCACAAACTAAAGCACAATCACTACCTCAAGGATGTTGCTGTATAAGGAATGATTAGAAAGAAAGCAGGCAGTTGCAGTTCAATGATCAAATTAAAAATAGGTGTGGCAGAGGTACTAAGAAAAAGAATACCTTGGAACTCTGGAAGAATAGTTGCCAAATTTGGGATGTGGTCAAGGGACAAGAGATGTTCAAGCATCGTAAGTTGAATAGAATTCCAGATTGAAGGAACAAAGTCAATCCAGAGATAAGTCTTCTCTGGAAAGGAAATATTAAGTAAGCCTGCTTTATAAAGTGTGGGAGATAAGAGTAGGTAGAGTGAAAATGTGAAATTTAAAGAATTGACAAATACCTTAAGTCTCACAGAGATCAATGCAGAGTTTAAAGCAACATTCATGTTTTAGAATAGACACTTTGTCTACATTATGCAAAATTAAGGAATGGGGCTGCAAATGTGGAAAGTGGAATCTATACAGTCATCCAGAAAGATATTATGATGTCCTAAAATATGTAAGATGATACAGTCTTAGAAAAATAGACACATAATGGTTAACTTTAAGAATTATTTTAAATAATATGATCAGTTTAGTCTTTCAGACACTAACTTTCACAATGGTGAAAGACACATCTTAAAACAAGGTGTTCAAACAAGAAAAGGCATTGGAAAATAGTACAGTGAGTTACATGGTTACATGCAATTCACATTAAATTGTGTAAACATTAAAATTCATGTGAAAGATGTAATACAAATTTTATTTTATATAGTGCAAAAATTTATTTTCTGATAATCAAAATATTACATAAATAGCTTGACATCCTCTTACTGTTTTATCCCTAATAAAATAATCATTTAAATCCAAAGTAACACAATGAGAATACTCATTTAAGTACATACCAATGAACAGTGTTAAGGAAAATAATTTGAGATAATCACTGTTATCTGTTTATCTAAAGCAATGGATGAATAAATCAACTAAATAGTATGTGTTAAACAAACGGATTCAAACATACAAGAAATATTGTGAGCAGCCCAAAATATTTATATTAATTTAGAGGTTTCTTACTTTTTAGTGACATGCTGTCTATTTTCCATGATATTTTAAACATCTCAAAAATGATTTTATCATGAAATTTATAACCAAGTGTACATAATTCACTGACTTCAGAAAAACTGTTTTCTTTCTTACCTCTAATCTTCCATCTCTATTCCCTTGATATGTTAGCTTTTACCAGCTTTCTGAAGTAGGGCACTGTTTCCCCCAGAGCTTGCAAAACAATATAAAATAAATGGAAAGCTGGCATAAAAGAATACCTGTGCTGTAATGAGATAAAAGCAGATAGTCCAAATGAATTTAAAAAAAATACAACACCTTGCTCATCTTGCTTCCTTATATTTTCAGAGAACATAATATATTAACTGCTTTGGTAACTAGCAGTCCTCATGAAGAATGTACTTTTATTTTGCTTAGTTTTGAAACATTTTTTGAAAGAGAATTTGACAGAAAAGTAACAATTAAGATTTTGTAGGTAGGAGAATCTTTCATCTTACAACATTTTTTATTTATTTGTAAATAAAGCATGGCAAATCGGGTCTAAGAGATTGAATTATGCCATCTGAATATTTTAAAAGTCAAACACTGGGATTTAACCTAAAATTTCTTGTTAAACATTCTTCTAGATTATATTTTCTTTCAGTGATTGATAAACTTTTTGTGAAGGAAGTAACTAAAATGAAGTAGCACTAATACTGAATTTTGTTTCTAGAAGTTGACATCCAGGAGGGTTTGAATTCAATAAGAATTTTTTTGAGTAAATTGTGTGTATAATGAACTCGACACCCCTTGGAATGATCCAGACCAGAGTAGCTATATCTTTAGAATGGTAGGCTTTGGTGTTCATATGATATTTTTCATTTTTTTCATGTGTAGATAACGTGTGATTTTACACACTACCTAAGCCAATCTTAAATACCTAAATTGAGGCCATTTAGGCACAGAATACTGCTTATTTGAACCTAGGTACTAGGAAAGTATTTTCTTTCAATGTATTCTATTCATTATAGGAAAGAGAGATGGATTACACCTTTGTAGTTGAAAGATGGATCTCCATAGAGGGATAAAATAATATATTATTTGACAGGTTTATTTTTAGTTCAGTGACTCTACATTATTTCAAGTACAGGAAAGTGTCTTTAAGGTATTTCATAGTGGCTGTTTATACGGCAATACATTCATTGCTGTGTATCAAATAGAAAAGAGACTATTATTGGTCTTATGTGAATTAATAAAAAAGGTCTTTGTCCATTTAAATGGTATTATATAGTGGTATTATCTGATGTAATTTACCGGATAAGATGCTCCCTAAATATGTGACACATGGAATGTATTTTGCTTCTTCTCTGCTTTAAGAACTAATTAATCTATGGCCCAGTAAACCCACATAAGGCATTGAAAGTTTCCTCAGCATCACATTCTATGCAGTCACAAACTATCAAGGAGCTGTAACATTCAACATGAAATTTTGCTTTGGTTATACTGGTAAATCAAGCAGCTTATGAGCAAAGCTTCAAGATATGCTAGACCAATTCACACTGGACCTACCAAGACATGGCCATTCCTAGACCAAAAAACAGTAATCAGAACCACTTGTTCAGTCATAAGACTTTTTAAAAGCACCAGCCATCTCATTTTATTTGTGGAGTACAAATTGTACCTAAAGATTTTTAAAATTTCTAATATAATAAAAATAGAAAAAAATCTATAACTTATTAAAAGCTTGGTTAATTTATTAAAATTGGTTCATGTTCACAAATTTTTTTTTTTCTGATGTTATTTGTTGTATCAGACACATGGAAGCCAGACTGAGTAAGTTTTCCCTGGCTTGATATCTAAATAATCTAAAATTTTTAAAATTCTTATATTCTTGTCAAGATAAAATTAAGTAAAAGAGCTAATCAGAATGGGGAACATTCAAAGGAATAGAATTTAAGTGCAAAATTGATTTGATTTAGCAAACAAAATTATATAATAAATAATTTAAGGCATCACATATAATACAAGAATAAAATGTGTTACCAAATGTCCTGCATTAAGGATTTTACAAATGAAAGAAAAGCTCCATGAAATTAAAATTGACTGCAAAAACATGAAAGGAACTATAACTATAAAAGAGACACAAATTAAAATCTATAATTAAATGTGCTTATCTACGCTGGTTTTTCACTTAAACAAAGGAACATTCTATTTGATCTCCATAGTTAAAAAGATAAAACGTTCTGAAAACTGACCCCTCTATAAAAATATGGCAAACTTGGTAGCCAATTTAATGATCCCTAAATGAAGCCAAAAAGTCATAATCTCTCATTAGATGTCACCTTATTGATTTCTGGATATTATGATGACAATAACATAGCTGAGAGAGGTTAAAAGACAAAAGTTCTGATTTAAAGAAAATGAACTCTTGAGAAGCATCATCACTATAAAATTCTGCAGAATAAAAATGATATTGAGCTAGCCAATTAATGTTGGCATTTATTTTCTCCCATAAAATGAAAAAGATGAATAGGTTGATGTGCCTGTTGCATGCTCCTAATCAAGCTCAGAGAAATCTCATATTTTTCTATTTCTAGTATCTTTCTATATATATTTCACTCTCAATTCAGAAGTTCAACGAATAGATTCTCTTCAAAGGCAGTAACCAAAATTCAGTCAGGCCAGTCTCATAATTCTTTCTTAGAATGCCAGGGAAATATTCCAAATCATTTCCTTAAAAAATATCTGTGTTGAACAATGAGAGCACATGGTCACAGGGAGGGGAACATCACACACAGAGGCCTGTCAAGGGATAGGGGGCTAGGGGAGGGATAGCAGCAGGTGGGGGGATTGGGGAGGGTTAGCATTATGAGAAATACCTAATGTAGATGACTGGGTGATGGATTCAGCAAACCACCATGGCACATTATACCTATGTAACAAACCTGCATGTTCTGCACATGTACCCCAGAACTTAAAGTATAATAAATAATTTTTTAATCTGCTATAATTTTTTTTACAAATAAAGGATGAAATTATCTGATAGCATGAAAAGAAATGATTCTAATAACATAATAAAGTTCCCAGTACTATCCTTTAGATACAAAATTGTCCTACTTTGTTATGGAGAAAAATTGATTTTGATTGTAGGGTTAGAAAGAGCTTCTGGAACTTGTAAGCTCATATATGCTCCATAGATAATTTATGAGTGCTTGACAAAATCTTACTTAATAAAACAACAAGAATTAGCAGAACTGTCTATATTTGTGAAGTCTGACAGTGTGTATTTTATTATTAAGTTTAGTGAGGCTGTATGCAGTATTTTTAGGAGAATGAACTTTCTCCTAAGCCACATAAATACATTTGCTTTTAAACTAAAGCAACTGATTGACTGTGTGACCTTTGGCAATTTACTTAATCTTCTTTTTTTTTTTTTTTCTTTGAGATGGAGTTTTGCTCTTGTTGCTCAGGCTGGAGTGCAATGCCACGATCTCAGTTTACTGTAATCTCTGCTTTCTGGGTTCAAGTGATTCTCCTGCCTCAGCCTCCCGAGTAGCTGGGATTGTGCCACCATGGGCATGTGCCACCATGCCTGGCTATTTTTTTTATATTTATTAGAGATGGGGTTTCTCCATGTTGGTCAGGCTGATCTCAAACTCCTGACCTCAGGTGATCTGCTCGCCTTGGCTTCTTAAAGTGCTGGGATTACAGCATGAGCCACTGCTCCTTGCCTTACTTAATCTTTCTAAATTCATTTTATAGAGAAGAAAATGATGATATATGTATTATAAGAATACTTTAGTTTTAAATAAGTTAATGTATTTTAAGCACACAGTTAAAGCACCATACTATGTGCTTTAAATAGAAGTAACTATAAAACGCTACTTTTTATAGTTAATTCTTTTGGCAACACTTTGGTCTAAAATTCAGACTTTTAAAAAACATAAGGAAAGATTAGAAGAAGTTAGCCCTTGTGTTTCAGTGGGTAGTTTATATTTATTGTCATCAGAACTATCAAAAATGTTCATTTACTAAGTGAATCTGTAAGCTAGGTGCAATAACTTTAAGAGGTTTGCAGTTTAACTGGAGATTTATTTTGATGCATACAGATATCCAACTGTTCCAGTATTTTTATTAACTGCACTTCCTCCACTGATTGTTTTTTGTGAACTATTCAAAAAAAGCTGAGCAAAAACACTTTTGGAAAGTTGCTCCTATATGTAAGCAACAAATACGCCAGCAAAAATTTTCAAAATCAACTTTTTAAGAATTTTTTATCCAAACTTGCAATGATACAAACATACTTTAAGAAGTGGCTGGATTTCTAAGAGCAGTGAGGATTATGGGGGTTTTCATTTGTCTGATTAACGTTTGTCTCCTCCTGGCTCTGTGGTAGCTTTAAAAACAAGAACTTTTAACATTGGTTAAAGGAATTTAAGAAAGTCTTTATCTAATTTCCACTGATTCTGTGAACTAAGCAAAGACCTCAGTGGTCTTGTGTGAAACACAAAGCAGATTTGATAGAACTGTTCCAGTTAAAAAAATCTCCAAACCAATAAACAGCACCAACAACAAACAAATACAAACTATGGGGGTTATTATTTCTAGAGTTGCCAAATTATATTAGTTACAATATCTGGTTTTTCAAGAAAAAAACAAGAGACAGACAGTATGGCAATTCCTCAAGGACCTAGAAATAGGAATTCCATTTGACCCAGCAAT
>CAUYLG010026865.1:0-72500 GCA_963573385.1 Cacajao melanocephalus
TGCAATCTACCCATCTGAAAAAGGGCTAATATCCAGAATCTACAAAGAACTAAAACAGATTTACAAGAAAAAAACAAACAAACCCATTCAAAAGTGGGCGAAGGATATGAACAGACACTTTTCAAAAGAAGACATATATGAGGTCAACAAACATATGACAAAATGCTCATCATCACTGATTATTAGATAAATGCAAATCAAAACCACATTGAGATACTATCTCATGCCAGTTAGAATGGCAATCATCAAAAAAAATCTGGGAACAACAGATGCTGGAGAGGATGTGGAGAAATAGGATCACTTTTACACTGTTGGTTGGAGTGTAAACTAGTTCAACCATTATGGAAGACAGTGTGGTGCTTCCTCAAGGACCTAGAAATAGAAATTCCATTTGACCCAGCAATCTCATTACTGGGTATATACCCTAAGGAGTATAAATTGTTCTATTATAAAGACACATGCACATGTATGTTCATTGTGGCACTGTTTGCAATAGCAAAGACCTGGAACCAACCCAAATTCCCATCGACGATAGACTGGACAAGGAAAATGTGGCACATATACACCATGGAATACTATACAGCAATAAAAAATGATGAGTTTGTATCCTTTGTAGGGACATGGATAAATCTGGAAACCATGATTCTCAGCAAACTGACACAAGAACAGAAAATCAAACACCACATGTTCTTACTCATAGGCAGGTGTTGAACAATGAGAACACAGAGACACAGGGAGGGGAGCATCACACACTGGGGCCTGTTGTGTGGGGCAAGGGAGGGACAGCAGGGGGGTGGGGAGGTTGGGGGGCAGATAATATGGGGAGAAATGCCAGATGTAGGTGATGGGGGGATGGAGGCAGCAAACCACAATGCTAAGTGTGTACCTATGCAACAATCCTGCATGATCTGCACATGTACCCCAGAACCTAAAGTATGTACAATTTAAAAAAAAAAAGAATATTCCAGAAGAAAATTTGAGGCAATAAATGCAACATGATTAGCAAATTATTGATAGTTGTTGAAGGGATGGGTACATGGGATTCATTATATAATTCTTTTGATTTGGGGCCGTGTTGATTCTAGAACTTCCATAAAAGAGTCCCATAAACTGGGTTTCCTCTGGGCATGTCTGTGTCCTAATCTCCCCTTTTAAACATAGCTAATCCTAATTGTACTGGATTAGGGCCTACCCCAGTGGTCCTATTTAACCCTAATTACCACCTTAAACCAAATAAAGCCACATTCTGGGGTTCTAGGGGTTAGGACTTCAACATATGAATTTTGAACCCATAACAGGTACCAATGAACTTTTCGTGACAAAAAAGTTTTCTAAGTAAGTCAATGTTAGCTTGTGTAGGAGACAGTTTATTATGGGCGGCTTCTTTGCTAATACACACAACAATGTCAGGTGATCGCTGTCAGGTGATCAGAGATCTCATGATCTCTTCTTCCCCACTCTCCTCCTAGACAGAATAAAAAAGCCACTGATCACAACTGAAATAAGCTGATTTATTTGGCTCAGTTATTTGATGAGCACACAGACCTCAAACCCTAAGAACTCACTTTAGAAGGATAATATATTTCCTGATGTGACAGGATCATTCCAAGCTTGGAAAGCACTTACATCCAAGAGAAGAGCAGCTAAGCTGTCCGCATTGAGACTGAGTACATAGGGGTATGGGACCGACTGGTTAAAGCAGATTGGTGATAACTGTTTAGCATCTGTTTTTCTTAAGTAAACTTTAATAGACTCCTTTAACCATACCACCCACTCTTGTTTTACCTCCCACTGTTTTCACCCCTCCCCATCTTACCAAGGACTCTTTGGATAAATTTTTTACTGAGAATGGTGTCAGACCTCTAGGTGTCAGTCTTTCAGAAACACAGAAAAGCAGTTTTCTTGGTATTTTCACAATTGGGTGGTGGATTTTCTTTATGAGAAATTTTTTGACAACTTTTCAAGAACCATGATCCAGTAGTTCCATTTTGAAAATACATTCTTACCCAAACTATGGGAAAAATTATATGTATACAGTTGTTCATCACAGTAGTACTTATATTATCTGAAAATTGGAAGTAACAGATACATGTTTAATGTTAAAATAGTTTAACTATAGCACATCTAATTGCTAGAAAATTCTACGACCATTAAGGGAGAATCTCATTAAGGAAAGCCCATGAAATATTTCTTTAAATAAATATTTTAAATTCTGGGAAAAGAAGAAAGGATAAACAAAGTCACAATACAGACAAATCTGTACAAAATTTTTGTGACACACAAAGAATTAACTTTCTTAACATACAGAAACTCTTACAAATCAACAATAAAAGTAAAACACCAATAACTCAATAAAGGAGGAAACAATAAGGATGAGCATTTACAGAAAATGAAATATTAATAGCCAACCATATGAAACAATGTCAAATGCACTCACTCAAAGTTGGAGAAATGCCTCTTGCAATTATAATGAGATATTCTCTCTCATCCACCTGGTGGCAAAGAACCGAAGATGGAGGAAATGGTTTGAAGAAAGAGGAACTGTTGGTAGAAGCCTAAGTGGGTGTGACCCTTTATGGAGCATAATTTGATAATATCTATCAATTTTTAAATGCACATTACTTTTCTCTTAGAGGTTCCACTGCTAGTAATTCCAGAGAAATCTCTTTATGGTGCATAATGATGTGTATGCATGCATTGTTACTACAGCATTTTTATGTGAATAGCAATTGTTGGGGTATGGTTGGACAAATTATGCCATGTCTATATAATGGAATACTGTGCAGCCATTAATGGAAATGAGATAGCTTTGTGTTTACTGGCATAAATTTTGTAGTGTAGTAAATACATATATATATGTTCACCTGTCCCTGCAAATGCTCAGAAGTATGTGAAAAGATGCACGCTGGGCTGCAGGCATTGGCTGTCTGGGAAGTGCAATGTGGTGGAAGAGAGTAAGATGGAAATAACCTTTTGCATTCTATAATTTTATACCCTGATAGATTTAGGCAAGTATGTAGCACTTTTGTGATACAAAAACTCAAAGTAACAGGAATAAAAATTTTAGAGGACCATGGGAAATACTCAGAATGCTAAGTGATAAACTGGAGACAAAACTGAATTTGCAATATATTAATAGTAAAAATTTATATGACAAATAAAAGGATCAGAACACTTCCAGATTATAATAGCTTATGATCTGGGGGTTGAATTATTGGGAAAGGTTTTTCTCTATTACCTAAATTTTTGGCAACCTGTTTGCATGACTTTTGCCATTTTAAAATAACTGAAACAAAAGAAAGCAAGCATACAAATTTCCCTGATTGACTTTAATTTTAAAAATTCACATGTGCACCTAGCAATGGGTCAGTGAAGAGCAGATCAGAGTGAGATGAAGTCCACAGTTAATCAAGAAACCAAACCCTGCATCCAGAACTATCCTGAAATCCAGAAAAGGTTCTCAGAGACTTCTTGCGTCCAGGCCATCGAGATTCACTGAGTGGTCTCAATTGAACATCCAGAGAAACCAGCATTTTACCTTGAGAATTCTGAAAATTATCTAACTTCTCCTTGTCTCAAACCCATGGTGTCCTCAGAGATTTCTCAGGTTCGTCCCCTAAACAATAGCCCCATTTATTTTCCATAGTCCTATTCTTCTAATTCTCTCTTTCCCTTAAATCAGTCCCTTTCTCCATATTCCCACAAATCCTTCCATGTGCCATCTTAGAACTGTCCCATTTTGACCTCCAACTGTCTTTGTCTTTAAAATCTTCTCTTACGTCTCTGCCAGACTTACACAGTCAGGATTCCCACAGGGAGATGGCTTATTTTCTCAGGTCCCACTCATCAGAACTTGAAGACAGGCCTACCTCTTCCTCTCCTGACACTGCCACTTCCAAACCACCATAACTCCCATATATATTTGTCTTCCAGCCCAGTCTTCTCTTCTGAGCTCCAGATCCACATATCCTACAGCCCCCTTAATGGATTTGCTACTGGGAGATCTCATAGGCACCTAAACTGAAGGAATGCCTATTGCATTTTAAAAATATGCACAAAATATCTTAAATGTGATCCTTCCTCTTCTTTCTGCAATCTCACTTCTCCTTCTCTAGTACTTTCCATCTTGGTAAGTGAATCTGTTTGTGCCAGAAAACCAGGCTTCCTTGACACTTCCTTCTCTCTCACTTCTATATCTAACCATCATCAAATCCTATGGACTCCTAGGTTTTTCATAAGTGCAACCACCCGGCTCATCTTGACTCCCTTATCCTGGTCCAAGCCCTGTCATGTCTCAAGGAGACTGTTATAGTTGCCTCTACCTGGTCTTCTTGTCTTTTGTCAGTCCTCTTTCTCTTCTGTTCTCCACATAGTGGTTCTACACGTGTAACGTGGAGATAGGATCACATCTTCCTTGAGCCCTTTCAAATGTATGCCTTTGTTCACAGAAGGAGACCCAAGCTCCTTAGCTGGCTCTGTAAGGCACTCCATAATCTGCCTCCACTCTAGCCTCCTCATACCTTGAGTATTTAATGAGGACACCCAGACTAATATGGGACCTGGCCTAGGAGAATAAACAAGTAAACAAAATAACTATGACCACGACAAGTGCTACGATCGAGCTCTGAGCTAGAGACTCTCAGGGAGAGAAGACTATCAGGGTCTTTGAGATGGGTTGATTACAAAAGGCCTTGAGGGGAGGCAACAGTTAAGTTCATTCCAGGAGTATGAGGAGGTATCAGGCATTGTGAGGACAGAGGGGAGTGTTTCAGCACCTGCAAATTCAGAAGGCTAAAGTAGGTGACATGATAGAGAAAAAGATAGAAGCCCATTGTAGATGGAGAAAAGTGAGGTGGGAATTTAGGCAGCGTCTCCTAGCCATGATTAGGAAAGAGCTGGGATTTTATTTTAAGGACAATGGAAAAACCACATCTCCTTCACTGATCATACTCCAGTCCCACTGGGGCTCTTTCATTTCTTTAAATGGTTCAACATCTTTCCTGGCCCAGGGCCATCCAAGCATAGTGTTCTGTCTGGAACCCCATTTTTTCTTCTGTCATCCATCTGGTGCCAACACATCTTTTGGGTCTCAGCTGAAATGCCACTCTATCCCAAAGGCCATCCCTGGCCTCCCAGCTGAGGTCGGGCCCTATCACATACTCTCATATCTCTCTCTATTTTTCCTTTGTGGCTCTTCCCACAATACAAATGACTTGATGACATGTCTGTTTGCTAACCACTCTGTCCCTAGGACTGGGCACAGCCCAGATCCTTTAAGAAGATTCTTAAATAAAGGAACAAATGCCTACGTTAATGAAAATCAGGCAAGCTTAGAGTATGATTGACCAAAGCTGACAATGACCACAGAAACTTTTAAAGTTGGAAGTGATCTGGAATCCCTTTAAGCCAAGCTATTCATTTATTGATACAGGATGGATCCAGGAAGGAGAAGTCATCTGTCCAAGGTCACTGAGCTGCTCACCGGCAGATCCTGCTTCTGGATCCAGAGACAGACCCTCCCATTTTTCTCATAGAACTCTGTGGCACTTGAATAAGGTCCTGGGGGAAGTAAATTCTTTGAGACAGACTGTTTCTGCCTCTAATAACTGACTAGGAATGAAAAAATAATGTAGGCAGCATTAGTATTTTCCTGATGGATTTAGTTACAGAGATTAAAGTGTCAGCTTGGTAAAGTTCCAGCATGTCTCGGGTTTGACACTAGTTTTAGAGTGAAGGTAAAGACGTCCAGAGCAGGCTGTTTGACATGTTGGGGAGCAGCATCCCAGGGGTCTCTCCCTCAGAACCTCGGCTCAGTTTGTACGGTGAGTCTGGTTGGCTCTGGGAGGCCCGCAGCTAGAAAGAACAACAGGGGTGTGCAGTCCAGGCCTGAGGTCTGTTGTTGGCACTAAAGTGTGGGAACAGTTCTCACAAGGCCTGCCCACGGTCAGCCTGGTCCAGGCTGAGGTTATTAATCTTTCTTGTCCCCAAACACTCAAGTCACAGCGTTTTGAAAGGGAAAAATAAAGTGGGATGTCAGGGGGGCAGTGTGGTAGAGTAGAAAGAACAGCAGAAGGTGACTTGGGAGCCTGGACTTAAGTTCCTCAAAAGAAATCAAGAGTATTGGACCAGGTGATGTACCAGCTGCCTACTGGCTTTATGATTGGGATTGAAGCTTTTAAACCCTGCCCAAATCCGATATGTCTAAACACATTTCAGGAAGTGGGACTAGTGCTTAGGATCATGGAGTCAGAATGCCCAGACGCCAGTGTTGGCTTTACCACGTATTAGCTGTATGCTCTTGACCTCTTAGTGCCTCAATTTCCTCTTCTGTAAAATGGGCTTCATAGAGTTGTTTTGAAGATTATAAGAGATACTCTCTTGAAGTGGTTAGTACATAGTAAGTGTTCAGTGAATGTTATCTATAACTAGTATTATCTTTTGACACAGGGAAAGCATGCCCAGAAAAATCTAGGAACTACAGCGAGCCCAAGGCTTATGGTCACTTACACGGAAGAAAGGTAATACCTCAGCTGTCATCTGTATCCAAATAGTATCAAAAGAAATGGTATTCAGGACATAACAAATAGACAAGCGCAGTCCAAAACTGTTGAAACAGCTTGATCTCATTTTTGAAAAATTCAATATGAAACCCAGTACTATGTATATAGGTAAGGAGGCACAAAAAAGAATGTTAGCAGCAAGTATCTCTGGGAGGAGATGATGGGGCAATCTGTGGTATTTTCTATTTTATTTCTTATTTGCCTATTTGTGCTTTCTAAATTTGTTCAGCAAACATTGTGCAAAAACGAAGATTTTTTAAAATGCTAACATCAGAGGAATTGGAGAAAATAAATCAAATTTTTGTCAATAGCTGTATTATACTTATAGATTATTCATTTGGGACTCTAAATCATTCTCACTTTGTAACTGTTCATTTGGAAATTATTCTTATAACTGTTTCTGGGCTTTTAGTTTCAAAACAAAACAATGCAAAAATTGAAGGAGTCATGTGTCAGAGGGAAACTGAAACATGCGGAGAGGGATCATGACAATAATTATTCATTCAATGAATGGAATAATTAATGAGATTCACTCAAATGGTAGAATCTCCATGGCATGGAAACTGATTGCACATAGGGTAAGATCCGTGCTCCTTAATATAAATCACAGTGTGGTTCCAATCTTGCAGACACACACACACACACACACCCTGAGTTTCTTCAGGCCTGTAGGTACACATAGAGTTACATTAATGGCAATAATTCAAACTCCACTGGCACTTGTCCCTACCTGCTTAACACAAAGCCCTTGAAAGCAATAAAGTCAGAGGATAATGAGAAAGTAGAGACAAAATAAAAAGAGAATTATGTTTTGCTATCTTTAAAGTGATTTTTCTCAGTTGTTTTCTAACATCAAACTTTAAACACATATTTCAAAATGTACCCTTTGGAAGGACAATTACATATTTGCTTCTTTGATATCTGAGGGTTGTGTGAGTTTGGGCGTGTGTATATATTTTTTTCCTATATAATTTGTGTACTTCAGGCAGTCTCTTCCTGAAAGGAGAAGGATAGTCTTAAATATGTGCTATCTCCCACGGCCCTAAGACAGTACTAGGCAAATGATATCTCAGAATAACCACTTTTTTTTTTTTTTTTTTTTTTTTTTTTTTTTTTGAGACAGGGTCTCTGTCACTTGAGCCGGAATGCAGTGGTGTGATCATGGCTCACTGGAGCCTCAGCCTCCTAGGTTCAATCAATTCTCCTGCCTTGGCCTCCCTAGTAGCTGGGAATACAGTCACATGGTACCATCCCCAGCTAAAACCACATTTTAAATCTGGCAGAAACAGAGAGAGGAGAGAGAGGTGGGGGGGGGGGGAGAGAGAGAGAGAGAGAGAGAGAGAGAAGCTTCATGCTTCAAAATCTCTCCTGCCCTTTAACCTAGTGAGGTTACCTGGACTCTCCAAAAGCCAGACAGTCCCTTCATGGCAAGGCTGGGGCTCTCTGTGCTCATACGGGGCAGTTTTCTTTTTTCTGCACTAAATACTTATTATTATAATTAATATTTCTTAATTGAAATGGGGGCCTAAAGCAGTAGCTGGGAATGCCCCAAACCATTTCTCTCATGAAACCTCAATTCTTCTTCCCCACAGTAATCCAAGAAGTAGAGTGGGTTAGACTGAACTTAAAGGTATAATGAGTAAAAGCAGATAAAAGCAGATACATTCAAAAGTGCTTCTGCCTTCCAACACCTCAACCCTCCTGAAATATTTTAAATAGTATTTTGGGGAAAAGAAAAGGTGAAGATGGGTAAATGAAGGGTTGAATTAAGTTCTTTTTTTCCTACTCATTCGAAGTATTTTATTAGATTGCTGCATATCTAGAAAGGCCTAGAAACCTACAGGGCTCTTTGTTCTGTGAGGGCCTCCCCTTTGCATTCCTTCTGACCCAGCAGTGCCCACTCACCACCACGTATCCCTAACACAGGCGTGTCTTAGTGCATTAATGAAATCACTAATGTCTAGCCATAGACACCCTAATACCACTGTTCCTAGAATGACATGTATATTATGCTCTGCCTCTGTATCTTTCATGAGGGAGTTTTTATGTGTCACTGAAAAATACTGTATAACACTCTTTATTAGCCCCATGATACCCCGGCCCATCAATACTTGTCCAGGCCTGATGAGATCATGCTATGCTTCTTAATCAGAGTGAAAGAGAGCAAGAAATACCTTTACTAAAAAATCAATTAAAAACCAGTTGCCCAGGTAAACAAAACACATCTTTGGGGCATGAGAAGAGGAGTAATAATGAAATGAAGTGGCAGGAGGCACTGCTGAGGAAAAGGCCTAGTGATTACTGGTCATTTTGGTGTATGTCATTTTTCTTTTACATAAAACTCTTTCTTTCAAACATAAAAAGTAGTCATTATTCTTGGGTTCTCTGAATGAAGTTTCTAGGAGCAGTGAAGGGATTTTTCAGAACCATCTATAGACACACCTGGTCCACAACACACTTATACACACCTGACACATATCTATATGTGGACGTACCTGGTCCACAACACACCTGTACACACCTAACACATATCTATATGTGGACACACCTGGTCCACAACATACCCAGCCACAGGCAGGAAGTCGAACTGAGAGCAAGGTAGTGTAGACCTGGATTTCTGCTTCAGAAATGATGCAGCAATGATGCTTAGTATATGTGCTGCTGAAGCGAGCCCAGAAATGATGGCTTAAAGTGCAGCTTTCAGGGTCCATTCCCAGAGAATTCTTTTAGTCATGTTGAGAAGAACACAGAAATCTGCATTTTAAGTAAACATTCCAGGTGAGTTTTATGCAAAAATAAAGGCTGAGTACCACTCTTGCAAGAGGCATGACCCATAAGCCTGCAGTAAGTTCTTAGTACAGAAAGTTCACCAGATGGCCACCAGATGGTTAAGTCTCCCAGTGAACCACACACCCCAACCAGGATATGGAACATTTTCCTCCCTAGAAAGTTCCCTCAAACCCCGTTGCAGTCCTGGCTCAACCCCACCCAGACAAACAATGATCTGACTTTCATCTCCCTAGGTTAGTTTTGCCTGTTGCAGAACTTTGTACAAGTAGAACCATACTCTGTTGTGTCTTGCTTCTTTTCCCCACTCGTATCTATGAGATGTCATGATATAATGAATGGATAGGACTTAGCACATTGTAAGGTCATTGTGCATGAATGCCAGCTGCTATCATCATCATCATTAATATCAATGTATCCTCTGAAGATTTACTATGGTTTTCTTTGCTATTCAAAAATAATGGAAATAAATATGGTGGCTGCACAGCCTGGAAAATACTTTCATTGCAGGTTGTTAGGCTTCTTGTTAAAAGGTCCAGCTTCTTCAGGAACGCCCTGAGACAGCAGATACAAGTTGGCCAGTTAGCTTGATTGCAATACAGCTACCACATAGTGATCACCAGAGCTCTGAGACACTGCTGACAGCAATTTTATCATGGGTTCCTAGAGAGCCAAGCCACAATTGTTATATAAATATCCCTGCTTAAGAAATACTGGTTCATGGAGCTCATGAGTAATGAGGCCAGATTCCTTCAGAGGTAGGAAGAAGCCCTGAATTAGAGAACAGCCCTTCCTATACCTCAGCTTCTAGGAAGCTGACAATGCGGTTGCATGTGTTCTCTTTAATTGCTTTCCATCTATAATTATGACACTTAGAATACAATCATTTAGAAAAACAGGAAAAATGCGACAGGGCACAATTATTACTCTCACATTCATTTCTGGTTCAACTGGGATTCTATGGGAATGTAGATAGCAGAGAAACTAGATTAGGTTTACTTATTTTATTATTTATGTATTTGTTTGTTGAGAAGGCTTTCAACCCAGAGTCCTTCCAGAGCGGGTTAGAAACTCTTTCCAGGAAAATTAAATCTGGGCTGAAAAAGTACATGGCACTAAGCTCTATTCAGTAAGGTAAATTCCCCTGGTAGAAAGCCCAGTATTAGACATTATGCCCTGCTTGGGAAAAATAACATTCATATTAAATAGTTTGCATTTGTGAGGGGAAGAGGGATAGCAAAACAAACAAACAAAAAAGCAGAAGTAAGTAAAGGCAACATCTCCCTGTCATGCTAATGATAACACAACAAACTAGCTTGTGGAGATGGCATAATGGCAACCAACGTGTGAGACAGTGATGGACCACAAGTGAGAGAAAGTGAGGTGCCTGAAACCCTCTCGTGACACTTGGAACAAGCACTCTGTGGCCCTACCAGTCCTGTTCACTGATGGCTGCACTGGGAAAAAATCCCTTTACTCTGCTTTTATTACATAATTTTGTGGGCATTCCCATCCACTAATCTTTTCGATAAATATTTATTCAGTGCCTTTTTTTTTTTTTTTTTTGCCAGGTGCTATGCAAACTTCAAGTTTCTTTTGGCTCTAACTGAAAAACAGAAAAAGGATATCATTTTAATATGGAATGGTAGACATGCTAATTCCATGAAAATTCTATTTTGGATATACTTTTAGATTTGTAGAACTATTATTTCTTTCAAACAGATAAAACTGTAGGGTTTGATATGTGTCTTTTTCCTTCATGGGCCTCACCACATTGTCTTCTGCATATTTTACTCTGTCATCTCCCTTGGTATTTGATCTGCCTGAAGGCAAGGACTAGGTCTTGTTCTAGTCTCTCCGCTTAGCACACAGTCTGGGATGCAGGAATTACTCAAAAACTTATTGACTGGATGCATGAAAAAGCACAGAGAAACTTTTCTAATTTGCCTCATAAAAAATATTTGCAGAAATAAACACGTAGTAGAAGGTGATTCAGTTAAGAAACACCTGGATTTTAAATGTGCATTCTCTAGGAAGTTCCTAATCCTAATTAGGTCTGGGGTGGGTCTCAGGAATGCAAGTGTTTAGCAAGCTCCCAAGTAATTCTTATCATCAGGCACACTTGGGAAACTCTGCTCTAAAGTAAAATATTGACAGAAAATACTTTGGAAAATCAAGAATGATACTTCAGCTGGAGCCATATTTGTACAAAAAGTGAGCATTAGTACCTAAGGCACACATAAAGATTAAGCTAATGCCAGGGTTCAAGTAGAAGCTCTGTTTTAGAGCCAGCCTCTTCCTCCATAGTAGCACATCACTGAGTGATTTTGACTCTGCCCCGGTGCGCAGAGGCCTGAAGCCCCACCTTCTGAGTTTGCTGGACCATAGTAATCCCATTGCTACTACTTCCATCTCCTTGTTTCAATTTCTGATGTAAATGACAGCCATTCTGCGGTTGTCTGAGAGGGAAATTTACTGCCCATTGATTTTCACAAATCCTGTGGGTCCTGTGAAATCCTCTTAAATGAGCATCAGATACAGGAACAAAACTGAGAAATTGAATAGGAAATGCCATAGTTCAGAGTGAAATGTGAATGTTCATCTGTTCTGCTGAAAAACATAGGCCCAGTGTGATGTGGCATAAGCCCAGGCTGGTGTTGGTAAACACATATTTTAAGGAAAAGCCTCAGATATGCCCCAATTATTGTACAGATGTCCAGGTTAGAGCAGGACAAATGGGGCAGTGACTCTAATTGGCTCCTTGGACAAATTCAAATTTTGAAAAAACCAGGGAAAGGGTGAGATTTTGGTATCATATAGTGGTAACTTCTTGCAAAAGTATTACTTAATTGACATCCTAAAACAATATGGCTTCTTCTAGAATCAGTCACCGGATGCCACTTGCATGCTTCTAAAGCCACAATGATATGCAATGATGCCTCTGCTAGTGAATGGTTGGCAACATGAGTCAGTCACCTTTCCTCTACCCTAGGCCCCAGTGCAATAGGGTTTCATGCAAAATTGCCCATTTGCATTTCAGTGTAATTGAACCCATTGAGTATAGCTACTCTGTTAGCATTTTCTCTGCTAGGTGCTAGAAGTATAAAGCAAAATGAGCCATGGTGTATGACCATGCAGGGTTTATAATTTGATAGAATAGTTGCCTAAAATAAACAACATCATAATGATAGGATGTGTTAAATCCCCAATTGTGACATAGACCAGTGCTTCTCAAACTTTAATGGGCATATGAATCTGGGGATCTTGTTATAATGCAGGTTCTGACTCAGCCGGTGTAAGATAGAGCTCAAGGTTCTGCATGTCTATTATAACAAGCTGTCAGGTAATATGATGCTGATCTGAGGATCACACTTCAAGTAACAAGGCATTCAACATCCAAGTGGGAGTGTCAGGTAGCCAGAAATATGCATGTGGAATTCAGCAGAAAGGTAAAGATGCAATTTGGGGAGTTACAGATATCTAGATGACACTTGAAGTCATTAGATTGGCTGAAGTGACCAAGAGAAGGAGTGTGGAGAAAGAAGATGAAGGAGCGGAACATTGATGCTGCATTTCAAGCAAGCGAATTTGGCTGCATCCAAAGGTTCCTTTTGAGAGTAGTGAAAAACAGGAGACCAAGGCTGGAGTTCAGTTGCAAAGAGACTCAAATGCTACTTTAAGAAGTTTGGACCTGAAGAAACAACTCTTGTTTTTGACAGTCTTGGGGGAAATTAGCTGATGGCAAGATGACATCACCTCATGTAGTCACACCACTCGGTCCTTACACAAACAGAGTCGTATAAAACAAGTTAGGCTAATATGCTACTCTGGGGCTCTGATAATTCCACAAAACATTTAAGCGAGCAATTTTGAGTGACTTTCTCAATGCAGCAAACAAGTTATTCTTGTAACTGAGGGCAGACTATAAATATGACACATCGCTGTTTGGTAATTGCTTTACTTCGGATTAAGACTGGCAATTTTCTTGTCAGAGACAGGCATGCAGTAGAAAGGGAGTGGGGAAATTTGGACAGCTTGGGCGGTTTTTGCAACTTGAAAAGCCATCTGCAGTTATTTTCTTTTAAATTAATATGGCAGGTTTGGCATTAGCATCAAAATTATTTTCTCTTGTGGTCTTTTTTTTGGTTTGATACTCTGTAGAGCTCAAAACTTTATTAACTCTGTTAAGCACAGACCCATCGTGTCTTGTTATTCCTCTCTAAACTAGACTCTATTCCCAGAGTTCTTGGGGGAAGTGGCTGAGAAACTTGGAAAAACTGGATGCTAGTAAGGGGAACTCAGGTTTTAATAACCTCATTCATCTTAGACATTAAATCAAATGTGCAAATCCCCAGGACTGCACTGAGCTCTGTGTAACCAGCTAGTCACCATGTGTTTATGTCTCTTTTAGATCTTAACATGTGTGTGCTAATCCAGCCTTCCTCCAGGCACCTACTGTGGAGACCCATACCCAATGATGACATGATCAATATGTGATCAACATGACTAACTCACTGCATTTACTGAAGAGAGCAGTCATCATTGTTCCCAGAATTCTCGGTCCACTCTATTCTTTTTCAAAACCATATTTGGAGGTAGTAGAATGTACCAGGAGAGGAGAAGATAGGAGATTTCTCCATTATCTACAATCTTCTATTTTAGTTACATATAAAAATGTGACGCAAAATGACACAGTGTTAACATTTGTTAATCCTAGGCAGCGACTATTATCCGGTTTGTTATATTCATCTTCCCTCCTTTTTAATATTGTGACTTTTTTTTTTCAAAATATTACCAATGAAAGCTCTGCTGAGAACTCAGGGTAAACAGACCTGGAGGCACAGAGCAGTTTCCCCCTGACTCGTCTTTCTTGCCTCCACTTGCCCTCAATCAAAAACCATGTCAAGAGATGAAACAAGTACTCATGAACTTTTGCACCTTAACTTAAAACTGCTTTTGGAAATGGTGATTTTTTAAACACATTTTTTGGTTAATCTCCACCCAATAAAATTCACTCTTTTTGATGTTCAGTTCAATGCGTTTTGGTGAATGCAGTCTGTAGCCACCACGGTCAAGATACAAGACAGCTCCACCACCTTTTGTAGTCAACTCTCTCTCACCTGTACTGTTGGCAACCACCAAACTGTCTCTGCTCATATAGGATTGCTTTTCCCAGCGTTTTTTTAAAAGAAGTACAGTCAATTCCTTTAATTTTTACTTTCAGATAACTTCAATTTCTTGTATTCTAATTATGAGAGGATTCAATGAGCACACTATCACTCTAAATTTTCCAAACCCAAAGTTGAGAGTAAAAGTCACTTGCCTTCTTATCATAAAGCACACGCTTGATCATTCAGGCCCAAAATGTAAAATCCATTTCTTCTGAAATTTACATTTAATTCACTGAGATTTTTGTGTAAGTAGATTTCACATGGATTTCCCATAGAGAGCTAATTGCAGCTCACATTTAGCCATTGGATTCTCACATGTAATGTCTGTCAACACCCCTGGGAAGGGTGCAGAATGAACTATCAGCAAAATTTATTTCACCCTCAAAGGCTAACCAGCACTTCCTTTCCAGTTTCCATTTTGTGTCAGAGCCCATAGTAAGCTGATTTGACACAAAGGTGACAGCATTTCTTTTCTTCCTTTGTTCCATTTAATTATTTTTAAAAGAGACATAAAAAAGTTTTAAGATTGCTTTCAGCACTTCCTTTTCAAATGCTACATTCCAAGTTTAAGCTCAAACTTAAGTGTAATGAAACTGTTATCAACACCTGACAGAAAAAAAAGCATCATGAATGAATACAGTCAACCCCCCTCTTGACAAGACCGCTTATATCTTTTCTTATAAATGCACAGTATAGATTGTTTCTGTCTGCTTTTTATGCATATCATTTTCATAACCTGCCTAGGCGTCTAAGCCATTCTAGGGATTTCTGAGAAAACTAACTTCATCCTACAAATGCTGTGGAGGAAAAAAAAAAAAAAGAAAGAAATGAGAAGTGGAAACAATCACTCCACCTTTGAGCTCCCTTAGAAGTAACTTTCAGTTTTTGCCAAAAGCCATTAGAAGACACATTTCTGTTCGGGAAATACACATGCTCTATCAGTGGAAGTCAGGAAGCAAGTATGATTATTTTCTTTAATAATTTAGAAAAGACAATTTCATAGCATGCTTTAAGAATTAAAAAAACCCCAAACAGTCCAGAAATTCAGAAATAATAAGAGGTCACATACAAACAGACACATGACTTTGTATAGACTTTCATCATTTTAGCATGCATTATTTTAAAGTACTTAATGTACATAGTCACATAATAGTTTTAATTTACTATGTTTTTATGATATCAAATGAACAGAAACTCATTTTTTTCCATAAGGAACAAACCTAACACATGTGCACAAAAATTAATTTTACAGCATAAAATGCAAAAAAACAGTAAATAGCTGTGTGCTCTGTCATATTTTAATTTAATAGTAATGCATTGCTTAACGATAGCAATACATTCTAAGAAATGCATCCTTAGTCAGTGTTGTCATCACAGAGTGTTCTTACACAAACTTAGATGATACAACCTACTACACACCTAGGCTAGATATATAGCACATTGCTTCTAGGCTACAAACCAGTACAGCAAGCCTGTGACTGCACTGAATACTGTAGGCAACTGTAACACAATGGTAAGTATTTGTATATCTAAAGTAAGCATTTGTACAGCATATGTATTGTTAAAAGATACAAGACGGCACAGCTGTATAGGGCACTTAACGGAGCTTACAGGACTAGAAGTTGCTCTGGGTCAGTCGGTGAGTGAGTGGTGAGTGAATGTGAAGGCCTAGGATAATACTGTACACTGCTGTGGAGTTTATGAACACTCAATACTTAGCCTACACTGTATTTATTTTAAAATTTTTCTTTCTTCAATAATAAATTACCCTTAGCTTACTGTAACATTTTTTACTTTGTAAACTTTTTAATGTTTTAAAACTTTTTCACTCTTGTAATACTATAAAATTGTTTTAAAAATACATTGTACAGCTATAAAAAAGGTTTTTTCTTTTATGTCCTTATTCTATAAACTTTCTCTTCTACTATTTTTTTTTTTACTTTTTAAAATTTCTGTTTAAAACTAAGACACACACATTAACCTAGGCGTATACAGGGTGAGGATCATCAATATCACGGTCATCCACCTCTGCATCTTGTCCCACTGGAAGGTCTTCAAGATCAATAGCAGCTCCATTATAATCTCATAGGATCATCATCATATATGTGGTTCATCATGGACCAGAATATTGTTATGTAGCACATGACTCAGTCATGCCACATAACATCATAGAGTGTGCTTATACAGACCTAGATGGAATATATATTTTTATTTATATATTTTTTAATATGGAAAACCAAATGTCCCAGGACCATTGCTGAATATCATTCATTTCCCCTACTTGTTCTGCAATGCCAGTATCAAGTGGGAGATAGCAGGTTTCTATACATGTTGCATGTGGTCCATCATTGACTAAAATGTCACTATGTAGCACATGATTGTTTGTATCGCTTTATGTGATTTTTAAATCTTTAATAGGAAAATTGTATTTGTATGCATTCTTTAGATAAAGCAAGAAGCAGTTTAATATAGTTTATAAAACTGGAAGCCAAAATAATCAGTTCCTAATCTACATTCCCATTATAACACTTTAGACTTTTAAAATTTACACATATGGTCTACTTGAATATGCAAGCAAACACATCCTGCAAAGAAAAGACAAATATTTATGTACAAATAAATAGTGTTTTAGCGAACAGGCACTCAGATGTGAGGGCTGATGTTTTATGGCTTGACTCTTAGCCTCAATAAAACATGCTCACGAGGCAGCATTTTTCTTTAGGGATAAGTCATAACTTTGCCATAGAGGGCTATTAGGAGACCATTTACTGACATGGGACTGAACCTACAATTCCCACAGAGAAATGTTATTTTAAAAGGAAGGCTGATATAGGAGATTTTCGGGAAAATCCCCCCTGGAGACCTGAAGTTTCCCTGGTGCCAGGCATGTAATGCAATTTTCCTTATTGAAATAGAGAATATCATGTTGCAGCAATTGTTTGTAAGTGACATACGGCATAAGCACATCACTTCTGCACGTACAATATCTGCAGGTCTACACTTTGGAAGCCTAGTAACATGAAATTGCAGGCTGTTTTTAGAGCTCTTCTGGCTTGCATGAGGGCATGTTTATTTCTTTATCTATATATGGAGAGACATGTCCTGTAGTTTAAGGTCAAATAACATCTCCTGGGGGAAGACTTGATTAACTGTCTAATGGGATTGAGTCCTTGGGGGTAGTAAATCAATTTCATCATAAAGCCGCAACTTCTGTCCTCTAATGCTCCAGAGTGGGTTTAAAAAGTGGCCCGGGCCCTCTCCCCTCCATCAGTAGCTGGACCTGTGATGAGAACTTCAGGGCATAGATTTGTCTGTCAGCTCCCCTCTCCTATCTTCATCCAAATATGGAATTAGGCCCTAGGAAAGTGTATTATTTTTTTTGCCAGGGGACTAAAAGCAATGTGGGTAATAACCGTTAATTGGACATTTCATTTAATGCAGAATAAGGCAGGTGAAACCCTTTGCCTAGTCCCCCTGTGGCACTTGATCTGCTGAAATTTCTTTCCTGTGCTTTGAAAATAGCCAAAGCACAGATTAGCTAGAGAGAATCAACTCCAGCTTTGGTCCAGCCTTGTAGCTCACTGGCGACCATGTAAGCATGGTGGGCAGGATCTCCAACAGCGGGCAGAGCAATTAATTAGTCAGTGTTACTGAAGAGTGAGCAAGAGGAAACAAGCTAAAGTCACAGTATGAAACTTTTGGTTTCATATGAGATATAATTGAAAAATACCTTACATTTACATACAGGACTCCATTTTTCAAATCATTATCATGTTTTATCCATCCAGCAACCCATTATGGGAAGAAGGGGGCTTATGATTACTGCTAAGTTTATAATAAGGGCACTAAAGAGATTCTTCACTTTCTTCTCAATAGACAAAGTCCCTGCAGAGTTCATCTACTCCTGTGACTAACATTCCAGTAACATTTTTTGAGTGTTTACTATGTGCAGGTTATTCTGCTTAGTGTTTTACATGCATTTATCTAACTTATTCCTCTGAACACCTATGAGATATGCGTAGGATGGCACAGAAGTGATCGATAAGAAAAATGATGTACTTTAGTTGAAACAGCTCTGAGCTCAAAGTCTGATTAAAAGCACAGGTTCACAGGCAGGATGGCTTACAGGTAACGTAAAGGAAACCTAGAACCAGCCTGCTTGCTCTGGAAGCCTGTCTTCACCTCCCAGTTCTCTGGTCTTTGGCAAGTTTCTCAATCATTCTTCCCCTCCCTTTTCTTATCTGTTTAAATGCAGATAAAGCCTCACTGAGTTGTGAGTGGACTGAAGGAGTTAATACAAATAACCTGCTTGGAGCAGTGCTTAGCACGTAATTACTGCCCCAGTAAGTGTCAGTAACATTATTTTTACTTCTTGCTGGATGCCATTAGACATGCCACTTTACCTCTCTGAACTCAAGGTTCTTACCTAAGAAAATACTTATATTAATACTTGTTTACCTCATAGGCTTAATAGGCATAATATATATGAAAATGCAAATCGTATTTTAATTATATCATTTTAGAGTGATTTGGTATCATTTTATGACTTCCGAGTTTATCTCTAGTCCTGACAAGTCTCCTAAGATACACTCCTGAATTTCCTACTGATCATTTTCATGTGGAATTAAAAGGCATTAATTCCTTGATTCATTCTCCAAATAAATACTAAGCAGTTGCTCTGGGCCAAAAGGTGGGCCATGGAGAAAAACATGTGGTATGTGTTCTCAAAGAGTGTGCAATCCTGGAGTAGAGACACACAAGAAACCAATGGTAACAACACAGTATCCTAAGTGTTACGACCAATGAGACTAAAAGAAGAACGCTCAGCTTGCAGGGGACAGAGGGACCACAAAAGGGCCCCCCCAGTAGGTAGCATTTCAACATCACTGTGCCCCAAAACAACCTGTGGTCAATACAGTCATCCTCTCTTTCTCTTTACGTCTTTTTTCAAATGTGAATTTATATCTGTCTCAAATGTCTTATGATGGCTTGCTACATACAACAGGAACAATAGTTAAGGGCCTCTCAAATAATTTCTTCATGTCATAACTCTATTAGGGCTTGAGCTTAAAGGATATAAAGAATTGAGCAACTCATCATAAACCTTCAACTACAATTTGTTTGGCAGGGGAAAATCTAGATTTTCTTGAACAGGTTTGAGAAGATAGCTTCTATAGACATCGTTTTATTAGATAACTTAATAACTTGACATAATTTGCCAGAAAGAGTCATGGAATGTTTATTTTTAAAATCATATCTCACTTCACCGTTTCAAGACTTAGCCCAGTGTTTCTCAATCTCTTCCTTGGAAATGTCATTAATGAGAGCCAACAGGAGCCAGGTATCCATACAGGGCCTGGGCAGACCTTCAGGGATCCACAAGCACAGTATTTTTTGAAGTTTCAAGATCACTGTGGATTTTGTAGCCTAAGCCATAAGCTATATATACTTATGTAAATATCCTATTCTTTTACATCTTATACTATTCAACAATATAAGGTTGCTTTCTCTCCAAATCTTATTTTATTTCTTAGTACTTTTATTTTTTTTCAGTCATAAAAGCTATATCGTTGTAGAAAATTAGAAAACTATATCAAATTACAAATGTAAAATTAAGCTTTTCTGGCTGGGCATGGTGGCTCATACCTGTAATCCCAGCACTTTGGGAGGCCAAAGCGAGCAGATCACCTGAGGTCAGGAGTTCGAGATCAGCCTGGCCAACATGGTGAAACCCCATCTCTACCGAAAATACAAAAATTAGCCAGGTCTCATGGCATGTGCCTATACTCCCAGCTACTTGGGCTAAGGCAGGAGAATAGCTTGAAGCCAGGAGGCAGAGGTTGCAGTGAGTGGAGATCATGTCATTGCACTCCAGCCTGGGCAACAGAGTGAGACTCTGTTTTGATAAAAATAAAAATAAAAATAAAAATAAGTTAAATTAAGCTTATCTATAATTCCCGAATTACTAACCATTGTTGGTGCTTTTCCTTCTAAGTATTGTCATATACAGATATAGATAAATATATATAATTATGTAAGTACGTACATACAATTTGAAGTCAACCTATATTTTTCAGGATCATATTCTGCTTTTTTTTTTAACTTAACAGTAATTATTTGATGATTTGGTAAATATTTTTATTTAATGGTTTGATGAATGTACAAGTTTAAAGTACAGGATCTATAGCCTGGATTTGAATCTAAACTCGGCTCATTTACTAGCCTTGGGTTCCTCATCTGTAAATGGAAGTTAATAATGCTTTCTGCAGACAGTTGTGAGAATGAAACGATTCAATGTACACGAAGTGCTTAGACACAGCCTGGCACACAGTGAATGCCTACATAAGGGTTAGCGTGATTTCCTCTCAATGATTTGGGAAGCTACTTTTGTCATATACTGAATTCGCTTATGTATTTTGGTCTACTTCTGGATGTTCTGTTTTCTTCCACTGACAGCAATTTATTTACATACCTAAACTACCTTGTTTTACATGTTCTTTACATGAAGAGGCCAAACTGGTATGGCTAATTCTCTTGAATACTCTTCTATTTTTCTAGTTCATTTTCCACATGAACTCTAGAATAACTTGCATAATTAAAATACTTTAAATATGTGCATTTAAATTGCATTTGTGGAATATCTGAATATATGAGCCTTTACAATGCTTTTATAACTCACTGCTCTCCAGTTTCATTACATACGCCTTTATTTTATCTTAGTCTATTTTATTATAGGGGCTTTTTTCTACGCAGTCACTCCTAGCTCGGATACCTAGTTATTCCTAAAAAAAAAAAATGCTCTCAAACTTGACATTAAAAAAGAGGAAGGAAAAGAGAAATAACGTTCTGGCATTTAGAACGCAGCATCTATGCAGCTATGCACCCAGGTAGCATTCCCAAGTATGCCCCTTGGAACCGGTGCTGTAGAATGTTAACAGGTTGTATTTTGCAGAAAAAATAAGGGGTTGTGTGGTTAAATACATTTCAGAAATTCTAAGTTAAACAAAACTAAAGACACTTTCTACTTTGTAAGAATATCCTGAAACTTTAATATAGGTAAGGATTTTTTTCTGAATCTCTAAAAGGACATATATTTTGCATAAGGGCTTGAACTTTTGGCTATGTAAGCTTTTCTAGAAAAAACAACTCTTAGTAATTAAGTTTGTGGCTATACTGGTTTGGGAAACTCTGCCCAAAGGGGTTGTCTCCAAGATTTTGGTGCTGAAGGTGACTTCTTTTTCTTCTTTCTATAAGTACTGTTCGAGGAGGTGGACTAATAGTTTTAAAATCTACGATAATTAGTCTTAAATCTAAATGAAATTCCTCTCAGATTTGGTCTGTGGGTTGACTGAGTTCCCCCTTCTGATGATGATGTGCATTTTCATTTATTTCAATGTCTTTGTGTGCGCTTCAGCGGGAAGTCGGAAGAGATTAACTGGTCAAATGCTGCCCTAAATGAGAAATGAAATGCTGGTCCCATATTCTATCAATGACACACTGAACCAACAATACTGTCTAGATTGTTGACTAACACAGAGCATGTTTCCTAAAATTTATAGTGAATGTATTTTTAAAACTCAACATTTCATAGAAAATAATTTTTCTCCTTCAGGGAATTATTATTTAAACAAAACAACAGCCTGTACAAGTATTAGGCAATGTACCAAAATAAAGGGTTTCTTTTTTTTTCTTTTTTGGCAGGAGAGAAATTATTTTCATGTAGTCATTTGTTGGACCTTGCAGTAAAATTATATTTCATAGTTCCCTTGTTCCCAGGCTGTAGAAAAAGAGAGAGAGAGAGAGAGAGAGAGAGATTGATGTCTGAAATTTCAAGTGTATTTGTATTACAAATTTGTTTGATTCTCTTGGGAATAATTATCTCATATCATTTGAAGGTTAGTAATTCCTTAGGAATGACTCTTCTGTTATAATTAGTAACTTCTTACATGCAGCTAAGAAAAGTGAAAGTTAATGGACTTAGTTTCTTGCTTTGCTGTTTTATTAAACTGTTACTCTTTGGAACAAATAACCAGAGTCCTAGAGACACTGCTCAGTGGAGTAATCATGCTTCCTTTCATTTGCTGAGAATAGGTAATGTAGACATACCTGGTAGCATAACAATGGTCAGAAAGAAAAACCTCATTATACCTCATTATACAATACTAAATCTATATACACAAGGGAAAGGTGTGTCCGATGGCTGCTGGGAGGAATTTCCAATGATTTCTTCTTTCTCAATTTCCCAGACATTAGATTCAAGACTTCAGGGGAAAAGGAAAGAAAGAAAAAACAAAGGTAGAATGGAAAAGAGAGGAAATACAAAAAAGAAAAAAATGATCTTATAAATGATGAATCCAGAAAGTCACAATCCTTTAATAAGAAACCAAAACTAGAAAGAAGGAAAACAAAAGAAAAATAAAAAATAAAAAAGACTTGGCTTCATGCAACGCACTCATAACGTTGGTGAAGGTATGAGCTAGAAAAAAATGGTAGGGAAATTTGAAAGAGTCTTCAAGTTCCCCACAGAGGATGGGCGTGACCTAGCTTTGGGACTTTAAGTGAAGTGTTTCTTTTCCAAGTCTTACATGAAGATTATAGTTTAATGTTAGATCTTTGCATACACTGAGATATCTCCACAGGCACAGGTCATACACCCGCAGGACACCAAGAAAACTCTTTAAGGCAGCCACAAGATAAATGAATTATCTTTTTCATTTTTACAATTTTTACAAACATTTTTTATTTTAATAAAGCGGGTACAGACAACATCCATTTAAAACCCATAGCCCATGCCAAAAATTACAAATAAAATAAAAAAGAACAGTGTTCTCTTATATTCATTTCTACAGGAAAACTTTTCAAAATTGCTAATGAAAATCAGAACTTTTCTGGGATCTTCTGACAATATTTTTTCTTTCTTTCTTTCTTTCTTTTTTTTTTTTTTTTGAGATGGGGTCTTACTCTGTCACCCAGGCTGGAGTGCAGTGGCATCACCTCGGCTCACTGCAACCTTTGCCTCCCAGGTTGAAGGGATTCTCCTGCTTCAGCCTCCCAAGTAGCTGGGACTACAAGTGTGTACCACCACACCTAGCTGACAAAACTAAAAAAATTTTGTTTTTTCTTTTGTATTTTTAGTAGAGACAGGGTTTTGTCATTTTGGCCAGGCTTGTCTTGAACTCCTGAGCCTGAGCAATCCACCTGCCTCGGCCTCCCAAAATGCTGGAACTACAGGCATGAGCCACTGTGCCCAGCCCTAACAAGATTTTTTAAAAATCTTTAAATGCTGGCCGGGCAAAGTGGCTCACACCTGTAATCCCAGTATTTTGGGAGGCTGAGGTGAGAGGATCACAAGGTCATGAGATTGAGTCCATCCTGGCCAACATGGTGAAACCCCATCTCTATTTAAAAAAAATACATAAATTAGCTGGGTGTGGTGGTGTGCACCTGTAGTCCCAGCTACTTCGGAGGCTGAGGCAGGAGAATCACTTGAACATGGGAGGTAGAGATTGCAGTGAGCTGAGATCGCACCACTGCATTCCAGCCTGGGGACAGAGTGAGACTTCATCTCGAAAAAAAAAAAATCTTAAAATGCCTTTTCTTCAATGAAGCCATCTTTGGAGTTAGGCATTACTTTCACCTTATCTGTCATCTTGATTTCAACCTGATATTCCTCTTCTTTTGGATGGACCAGATCTTCAAATTTTTAAAGAAGCTTCAAGTTAAGAAAAGGTCATTTTTCCTCAGTCCAGTTCTCTGAAAAACTTCTACCTCCCAAGTCATAGTCCAGGAGTAAAGCAATCACATGCTAGAACCCTAGGGCCAACTGGAAAGTCATTATGAACCCTTGGATTGGTCTATCTCATTATCACCAAAAGCCCAAAATACATGGTCCTGAGAAAGGTGGCCATTCTGTGCACAGTGTACTTGTGTAAAGAAGAGGGCAACATGAAGGGACGGGGGCTTGATTGCCAAAAGTCAGCCCAATGAAAATAAACAATAATGGATAATGAGCACTAGAATTCAAATTACCAGATGTTTTAAAAAGATGGGGTATCAGTTTTCAATTTTACTTTGAACACCACATTACAAAAAAAATTTTAGAAGATTGAGGGGAAAAGAAAAATCATAAAAATAATACCTAAACTGTTGAATGACCCCTGCTGGGTCCTGATAATCTTAAATCACATCTTCTTCCTCCATTCCCAGTTCTTTTGGAATATGATTATCAGTGCTTCTCTGACTTTCAAAGAGAAACCTGAGTGAATTCATTGGAACACTCTGTCTTTGACAGTATGATTCTTTAAGTTACTTGAGATGTATTGTCATTTTCACTTTGAAGCGAATCTCACTGCCATCCTGTCTAGTGACTTTGAGTTTAATGTATTCTGTTTCCCCCTTATCCCCGAAGTCCTCAGTTGAAGGTTTTGCCTCCCGGTCAGACATGGTGACAGTGGTTTCACCCAGGGGATCCAGATAGCAGGAGCCTTGGGTAGGCAGAACCTCGCTCCGGGGTTGAAAAACTCATCTGTGGTGTTGCTGCACAACACCACAGCAGCCATAAATGAATTCTTTTCTATGTGTCCTTAAGTTCAAATCAAAAGCTGAACTATGGAATGCATCATTCACTGTTGTTTAACTTACTGGTTTCAGCAATTTAATGTAGGATCCATAAATAGTTGTAATCATCAGATAAAAAACTAAGACTTAGTAGAAACATCGAATAGATGGCATCTACTTTCATCTACTTCATAAGGGAATGTCCTTTCATGCCAGGTAGGTACTAGCCTATTGTGCTTAAGCTGATACAGTATTTCACCAGGTCATGATGGTATCTGTCTGTAGACCCTAACTATTAAGGTGAGCTTTTAAAGACCATACATGAGTCCTGCATCAGTTGAAGAGTAGTTAGTGAGAACCTTTCATAAAGAACTGGTCCTGCATTTAAAATAAAAGCTCTTTCCCAGGGCAAAGTGAATCAGTAAGAAAGCTCCAATGTCCCCTAATAAAAAACAGAAACTTGAAGCCTAGATCACTTGCAAATGTTGAATCTTAATTTATATCACCATGTGTTGTGGGAGTCTCAGTCTGAAAATTTAATGTAAAAACTGGTCTTGGGCCTAGGAACTTCCAAGGGTACCCAACCGAAGCAAACTCTATGGGAGAATACTCCCATAATCTAGGAAGCACTGAACTGCTTTTTTAAAAATCTCTACTAATAATGAGTCCCTCCTAAGAAAACCACAAAGCAATAAGGAAAAAATCCACAATAACAGAGTCAGCAGACTTACCTAATAGGATAATCAGAGTTCAATAATGTTAAAACAACCATAAAATAAGTTCATTTTAACATGGTTAAAAAATAAAGAAAAAAGTAGAAACCATAATGAAGTAATAGGTTGCAATGAAATTAAAATATTTTGAACAGAACCAAATAAAACTTCTGGGAGTAAAAATGTAGGCACTGGATTAAAAACTCAATGACTGCATTAAAAGCAAACCAGCCACTCCAAAAGAAAGCATTACTTAATTAGGAGATGGATTTGGGGAAATTATCTAGATAATAGCACAAAGAGATTCAGAAAATATAGATGGAACACACAAGAGTTTAAGAAGCACACAGAATAGAAAGCAAAAGTCCAGCCTGCAGACAAATTTTTCTAGAAATAGAGAATAGGAAGAATGGTGGTGTGGAACTAAATTATCATCAGCCCTGAATAATTTTAATGAAGCATTTGTTACAATTGTCATTGAAAAGTAAAGGACATGTGTTTCATCAACAGTTAATGAAGATCGTCAGAAGAAAGAGAAGACAGCTCCAGTAGAGCTTTCAAGAATACAGAGTACTTGGTTAGCCATTAATCTTTCAGATGAAGGAGAAGTTAGGAAACTGAGTTTCCTTAAATCCAGTATACTAACAAGAGTGAAAAACTTTTCTGTAATACTCAAAAGTTTCTTCTTTTAGTATTTCCAAGAACTGCTGATTGTGAACCTGAAACCATGAATATTTGTTTTAGGGAATTGCATGTGGTAGACTGTTTGTTGCTGTTGCAGAGAATTGTATTTGTTTACTTCAAATTGTGACTACAGCTTGCAATATTGATATTTCCCATTTTCTTACAAGGAACACATTTTCCAACTAAAATAAAAAAGATTCTGTTATTTTTAAGACATTTTTAAATTACAAGAAAAATATCTTATTCTTCCACTACTGACATGAGTGGAAAGCTGGAGGATATTCTACAATTGAGAAAAGACATGAATCCTTATGTTAGGAAGCAAACGAGTCCAGTAGCAGAAATAAGAATGAATGCACTCCTAGATGTGCCATAGGACATAGTAAAACACCCAAGATACAAAGAAAGTCTTCAAAATGACCAGGATGAAAAATCCAATTACCTACCAAGGAGCAACAATTAGAGTGGCCTAAAACTGATTATTCACTTATTCACGCATTCAACACGGTCCCCAAATACTTCTCATACCCCTACTTTATGCCAGGCGCTATTCTAGGTAGTTTGGGTAAATTTGTAAACAGGAAAGTGGAAGGGAAAGGTGAAAGGGGAAAAGGAGAGGAAGGAAGGAAAGGAAGGAAGGGGAAGAAAAAAAAGAAAGGGAAGGAAAGAGGGAGGGAGGGAAGAAGAAAAGAAAAACAAAAAAAGGGAAGCAAAAGGAAAAGGTCAGAAGATGAAAGAATATCTTCAAATTGAAATAACCTTGTGATAATTAACTTACTAATTGTAGCCTACGTGATGTTGTTACATTGAACTCAATCTGCCTAGTTTCCTTTTTACTAATATACAGTCCTTAGTGGTTATAATAATTTTCTAGTGCTGCTGTAACAAATTAGCACACAACAGTGGCTTAACACAACACAAATTATTACCTTACCGTTCTGGAGGTCAGAAGTCCAAAACCAGTCTCACTCAGCTAAAATCAAGGAATCCTTGTTGTAGGCTGTCTACTACAGAGGCTCTAGAGGCAAATCTGTTTCCTTGTCTTTTCCAGCATTTAAAGGCTTCCTATATTCCTTGGCCTTCCTCCATCTTCAAAGCCAGCAGTGTAGAATCTTTCAATCTCTCTCTCTCCGACCCCTTTCTCTCTCCATTTGTACTTCTCTTCCTCCCTTTGCTCTCCCTCACATGCACACAACTCTGCTTCCCTCATTACATCTACTCCCCTGCCTCTGACTTCCTGCCTTCCTCCTATAAAGACCCTTGTGATTACATTCAGCACACCTGGATAATCCAGGATCACCTCCCCTTCTCAATATCCTTAATTTGATAGATCTGCAAAGACCCTCTGCCAATAAGATGATATTCACGGGTTCCAGGGATTAGGATGTGAATGTAGACATATTTTGGTGGGTGGGAGGGGCACTGTTTTGTCTTCCAGAGTAGTTGTGTCACTGTCACTTTTGAATAGTAGTCATCCTAAAACTCTGTATCCAGCTAAAGTCAACCATTCAAAGAGTGAAGGTAAAACAATATTTCGGACAAAGAGTTTGACAGTTATAGACCATTGCTGAAAGAATCACTAAGGACTTTTCTGCAATAAGAAGAAAATTGAATGCAAAAGGAAGGATTGAGAAGGAAGATGCAAAAATAAAATAAATATATGCATCCTATTAAAACAAACTGGTGAAAAAAATACTAGAAGGCAATAATAGGGAAGATGAGAAGGAGGCATGGTACTGATAGGAGTCAGAGTACCCTCTGGTTCTTGTGCAGTGTGGAGGGAAGGCAGCAAGGTTGATTAACTGCAGAGATCAATGTTAACATCTGACTAACCTCCAAAAGAAAAGATAGCACTTAAAAAACACAGCAACCCTCAGACTCAAAACATAGCATATGCACCTAACAACATAGCCTCAAAATATATAAAGCAAAAATGGACAGAATTGCAGGAAGAAATTTATAAATGCACACTTCTAGTAGGAAGCTTTTATTTAACATACTTTTCTTAGAATCTGATAGACAATGGAGGCAAAAAAAAAAAAATCAGTAAGGACATAGGATAGATGAGTGATCCAATTAACAGGCTTAATCTAATGAACATGAATAGAGCTCTTTACCCACCAACTCGATCTACATTCCCTTTTCAAGTACACAAGAATATTTACAAAAATTGACTACACACTGAGCCAAAAGCAAGTGTTAAAAATACCAAATAATCGATATCATTGCTGTCCAACAGACACCTAATGTGAGCCGTATATGCAGAGTTTCTAGTATTCACATTAAAAATATTTTAGAAATCAGGTAAAATTCATTTTATTATAAATTATTATACTAATTATTTTCATCATAATGTGATTATAACATTAAAATTAGTTTAATAAGATTATAATATTATTAAAATTATTTTAATTAATAATATATTTTACCAATATATCCAGATATTATTGCTTTTTCATATTAAGTCTTAGAGATACAACACATCTCAGTGTGGACGGCCCCTGTGAAGCACTCACTAGCCGCGTGTCACTAGTGACTATTATAATGAACGGAGCAGCACTGGGTCATACAGACCACACTCTCCCACCTCAGTGTAATACCTAGAATCAAACAATAGTTTAAACAATAATGAATTCTGACGCTTGGAAATTTGAGTAATAAATTTAAACAAATTGTGTACCTAGACATTTGGAAAATTTAAAAACTTCCTTCAAAATCATTCATGAACAAAGAAGAAATCCAATGAAAATTATGAAAGATTTAGAACTGAACAATAAAAATCTAGATGACAAAATGTGGGGGACAAAAATGTAAATATCTAGGTGTATGACTCATATCGGAACTTGGTATGTGACTGAGGCGGCATTTAAAGTTAACAGGGAAAAAATAGGTTATTCATTAAATGGTGCTGAACAATTGTGGGAAAAACATATGTAATTGGAATCTTGTCTCACATCATACACAGAAAATGAATTTTATTATTGTTTTGAGCTAGAGTCTTGCTCTGTTGCCCAGGCTCGAGTGCAGTGGCTCAATCTCGGCTCGCTGCAGCCTCCGCCTGCTGGGTTCAAGGGATTCTCCTACCTTAGCCTCCCTAGTATCTGCGATTACAAGCACAAGCCACCATACCAAGCTAATTTTTATATTTTTAGTAAAGACAAGGTTTTGCCGTGTTGGCCAGGCTGGTCTCAAACTGGCCTCAAGCGATCTGCCTGCCTCAGCCTCCCAAAGTTCTGGGATTACAGGTGTGAGTCACCGCATCCAGCCAGAAAAAGAATTTTTTGTTGAGTGGTAGAAAATCTTTCTATTGGAAAATGGAACAGTCCTATGAACCTGCTTGAATCATGAGTCAAGAATATTAAATCAGGCAAACGATATTCTCTCTAGCCTAAAACCTTAAATGATTACATTATTCTTTCCCACATTATTGCGTGACATTAGCAGAGAGATAAAAGGGCCATAATTTATAGGCTTCTCATAGAGACCTAGGATTTGTGGACAGGCAACAGGGGAGGAAAGTGCTCAGGCTTGGAATTACCTGGAATTGGGTGTGACCTTGGGCAAGAAATAACCTCATTTGTTTAGTTTTGGTTTTCTCAGCTGTAAAATAGTGATAATGATGACTATCTTTCATGGCACTTGCAGGAATTTAAATAGAACAAATGCCTCAAGGGCTTAGAAAATATTAATTCACTTTCCCTAAACTGAAAGGTCCAGAGTGTATTGAGGGCATTTGTCTTACTGCCCTCCATCCTCTTACAGCACTGCAAGGCCTGAGGGGTTCTGTAGTGATAGGGAATATCGCAGAGGTGCTCTGAGGTGGACAGGAAGGGCAAAGGGCCCTGAAGTTAGGCAGACTTGGCTTTGAATCCAGGTCTGTCTCTAGCCAGCTCTTAGACCTTAGGAGAGTTACTTAACATCGCTGGCCTCAGTATTTACATCTGTAAGCAGGGTTAATAACAGTTCTGTGATGATAGTGGGAAGGTAAATTAATTGAACCACTGTGGAAGACAGTGTGGTGACTCTCAAAGACCTAGAACCAGAAATACCATTTGACCCAGCAATCCCATTACTGGGTACATAGCCAAAAGAATATAAATCATTTTATTTTCAAGATACATGCATGCATATGTTCATTGCAGCACTATTCACAATAGCAAAGACATGGAATCAACCCAAATGTCCTTCAATGATAGACTGAATAAAGAAAATACGGCACGTATACACCATGGAATACTATGCAGCCATAAAAAGGAACAGGATCATGTCCTTTGCAGGGACATGGATGGAGCTGGAAGTCATTATCCTCAGCAAACTAACAGGAACAGAAAATCAAATACTACATTTTCTCACTTATAAGTGAGAGCTGGACAATGAGAGCACATGGATACAGGGAAGGGAACAACACACACTGGGGCCTGTTGGGGGTTGTGGGAGGGAGGAAGAGCATCAGTAAAAATAGCTAATGCATGTGTGGGTTAATCCTAGGTGATGGGTTGACAGGTGCAGCAAACCACCATGGCACATGTTTACCTATGTAGCAAAGCTGCACATGCGCCCCAGAACTTAAAAGAAAAAAATAGTTCTTGTATTTTGGTCAGGATTCTTAGTTGCAGCAACAAACACCAACTCTAGCTATTCTTCAGCAGCAGAAAGACACTGTGTTAAGAATACTAAGTAGTCATAGGTTCCCCAGGCTGCATAGCTGGGTAATAGGTCCAAAGTCATAACTGAGACTGGCCCCATGAAGATGCCATATTGACTCCAGTGTTCACTGGCTGCTGACACTAGAATTATTTCTGCTATTGGAAACCGGGTGTGTCTCTGTGGGCCGGAGCAGGCTCTAGACCATCTCTGCTTTTTGTGTCACTGACTCTCTGGTCCAGTTCTGACTGACTGAGCTTAAGTCACTTATCTAAATCCTAGCTGCACGGGAGGCTGAGAGAGTAAGTTTGCCACTTCTCCATGCGAATAAGCCTCCTCCTGCAGAGACTCCCTGCCTCCACCGAGACCTCAACCTGGGTAGCTCTCCAAGAGAAAGGGAGTTCAGATGCCCGTTGGCCACAAAGAATACCCACTACACCTGTCTCAAGGATTCCTGGGAGGATAAAATGAGCTGGTGAATGTGAAGCACGTAGCACAGTGTAGGCTTTCGGGGCTCAGCTGGGAGACTGTTTCAACACAGAGGACAAACAAGCAGTTTTGGAAGAACAACAGAGCGCGTTCTGACCAGGAACTCGGAGGCTGTGATAAAAAGCTCTTCTCATGTTCCTGTCAGCCAGCCTAACAATGTTTCCAGAGATTCTGCCTCCTAAATTCACATGGGAAACATGAAGGACCTTGAACAATGTTGAAGGTTAGGGAAGATGGAAAAAAACTGTGTGTGACTTTTTTTTGGAGTGGACTCACCTGTGACGGAGCCAGCAGAAAGCAGTCTTGCTTCCCCTGCTCCCAGATCATCAGCTTTACTGCCTGTGGCTTTTCTGAGCACAAAAAACAAACAAGTAAACACTTGTTTATTCCTGTGAGTCTTCTTTTTAAAACAGGACTTTGAAGAATTTTATGGATATACTTTTAGCAGAAACATAGAAAGTCTTATCATTGCTTTTTAGGTGAAAGAATTGGTTTCACAGAAAAAGATACTTCCTTCCAGATGCTTTGCTTCCTACAGAGAAGCTTAATCACACACTCACCAGAAAGTGATGCTTTTCCTCCTGCAAAGAAGCTTCACCACACACTCACTTTCAATTGTCAGTTCTTCCAAGGCTTTCCTGTATCAGAATGAGACAGCAACATGTGAGTAGTTTGAAGGCAGTGACTGATTGTGTGGAATTTTATAATTTTTATTAAAATTGCTTCTGCCTAGATCTGTTTGTTCAGCTCTGCCCTCATTTTCTGCAAACTCTGGGTCTAAGATTTATATTAGATCGTAAGCAGGTTTACGGGAGAAGAATCATGAGTTCTGTGCTCTTATTACTTCCCACAAAAGTTGGTGCAGGATCACACTGCCCGAAAGGAGAGTTGAGCAAATATTATTTACTGTGGGCAGTCTGTGTGCTGTGTCTGATGGGCCAGGTCCCGCACATGGCTCCCCGGGGCACACTGAGAGCCCCACACTCCCATGCTGGGAGAGCAATCATCATTAAACAATATTTATTAACTAGCCCCATGCATGTGGCACTAGACTATTTAAGTAAGGAGAACAGTCACAGTGCACACCCTTTGGGAGCTTGCAATATCAAACAGGACATGTTTTAGGGCCTGGAGGTACCCTGGTGAGGTATGGCACTGAAAGAGTTCATTCACACCAGAAGGCTGGGCTTTTCTCTCAGCCTGCGGTTCAGTGTCTGCCTTCCCAGGCTCTAGGCTGTAGCTCAGTTCACTTAAAAGGTCCTTTATTGGGAGAATTCACTGAAAACCTCTGTGCTAAAATAGCCCTTATACCAGAACCTCCACAAATCTAGCATTTCCTTTCCACGAGATCCATTGAGTCCCACGTGCAGGTTACAGAGGTGAATGTCACATTGTTTCTTCTATCCAGAAGCTGACTGGGGACCCAGTGGGAGCGGGGAATGCTCAGTTACCCTGGATTATGGGAGAGGCCAGTAGGTATAACATAGCCTCTGTAACACATGGCCTACACAGTACAGAACATGCTAGTGAGCACATGAAAAAGAAAACTCCTCATTCTGACTTGTGGGGATCAGAGCTGCAAGGAGAAGAGGGTATCTGAATGAGCTCTTGAAGTTAGGTGAGACTTTGATGGGCAAAGACCATGGCCAAGCATTCCAAACTTTTGCATGGGTCCTGGAAGCCTTGGGGGAAATGATGAATTTATCTAACAGGCTTTCAAATAATCCCTCCCACATGGGGCCTATTTCATCTATTTCAAAAATCCTTGGATCTATAGGTTGGAAGCAGAATTGGGACGTGTTCCACTTAGGGCTAGGAGCCAACTCCTTTCCCTGCTGCTACTGCTCACTCCCTCTGTCTCATCTACGAGAAGGCTCCACCCGAGGAGCACAGAATGAAAGGTAAAAGAATGGCTGTAGCCCAGGCTTCAGCTGTGCCAGATGAACAAAAACTTGGGGGATCGTTCAGAAATATAAAATAATCCAGCCCTCCCTGCCATTCTGGGTCACAGTTAGATGACTGAAAACAAGGCATTCTCATACACTGTTAAACAGATGTGATCATTTTCTCCACATCCTGGGAGTTAACAAAGAGACCTCTAGGGATGTTTTTCCTGCCAGGTGTTTGGCAGTGGCATTGACGGGAAAACAAGCCTCATAATGTTTAGAGGTCAAGCGGACCTCAGCGAGTCCCTTAGTTTCACCCTTGCCTTTAGTCTGGAGAGCACACAAGCCACAAAGCTGGGATGGCTGTTTCTTACTCAGAGAGTGTCTCAAGAAGATGCAGTTTAGAAATTGGGGTGTCTAGCCTGACACTGGATGCTACTCTCTCTTGAGCCTCCCTGTACCCCATGCAACCCCGTTTACTTTCATGTTGTCTTGAGGCCACACATTCAAGAGGAACCTGCCTGTTCTTCCACTCCACATTGCCGTAGTTATCATGGAAAAGCGGGGCCTTAACCAAGTATCACCGTCTTGGGCCAAGAACTGCTTTGTCCCGATTCCCAGGTAGTATCATCCTATAACTTCCTCTGTGCATGGAGATCTCAAATGACAGCACAGAATCACACAAGTCTTTCTATCAAAAATAAGCTATTCTTACCTCTCTTGTTTTTTTTTTCTGAAGCCAAAGGCAAATGATGCCTTAGTCCAAAGGGTTTCACAACTGCACTTGCAAAAACAGCCAAGTTTTAACAAAAACATTTCAGCTACATAAAATGAGACCTCTAACATGTGTACAGCCAAGTTTGGAAAGGACTCATTCTTTGTGTGGATGAGTTACTAGAAATTCTTCCTGACTTTGCTGGAAGCTTGCAGCCTTTTCATTGTCTCTACATCTTAATCAGTCCAACTCACAACCTTTTTTCCAACGTAGTCACTGAAACCAAGTATGTTCTGCTTCTATAATATAGTAACAACACATGTTTGCATGTTATTTAGAAAAAATTGAATAATGTTATTATAAGTGGAGTTCCTCTGGAAGCCCTATGACTTGTACACTGTGATGCCATCTTTCCACTTACAAAATGGAAAAATCCCATAGATTTGGGGACATTAAGTGAGAAGTTGTATAGAATTACTTGAAAATTATGTGACAAATAACAAGTAGCATTTGAGGTTTTGTTGATGTTATTGTTGTGATCTTTAAGTCTTTATTATAATTATTCTGGCTGAACTTGTTTCTTTTATCTGTAAGTTAGACATCAGATAAAGTAAAACAGATAGGAAGTTCTCCATCAGTAAATGTGCAATTCAGATCCAGCACCCCAGATTTAAGCTACTAATAAGATTTCTTTTCTTTTGAAAAATAAATGAGTATTATTTAACCAAGGTAGCATGAATAGAAGAAATAAGTATTTTATTATTTTTATATTGTTAATTTTTTTTCTCTTTAACTTTTTAAATAAATAACAACTTATGGCAGATAAGTAGTGAAAATCATTAATCTAACAGTCAAGTCACTCCAATAGATGAGTGGAGAAAACATTAGGCTAAAAATCATTCTTTGTTAAAAAAATAAATAAAGATTCCCGTCCTTCACTATAACCATTTCAAACTTATCATATATAGGAAAGTAGAGGCAAAAATATGCATAATTCAAACATCCCAAAAGCAACACAGTTCCAACGTTGGCCAATTTGTCTCTGCTCTTTTCTGTATTCATGGTTATCGGTTTATGAATGTTTCTGATCAAGCTATATTTAACATTACAACATGACAACTCTTCACGCCTTTATTAATTTTTTGTAAACCTTATTTTAAATGGCTGCATAATACTGTTTTAAGCAAATGATTTACTTAAAGGCATCAGATTGTTTGGTCTTTTAAATATAATTATATTGGACTCTTTGTGCATAAAGCTATTTCCTTCTTTCTTTATTTTTTCTGAGACAGAATCTCACTCTGTTGCCCAAGTTGGAGTGCAATGGTGCAATCTCGGCTGCTGCAACCTCCACCTCCCAGGTTCGAGACATTCTCCTGCCTCAGACTCCCAAGTAGTTAGAATTACAGGGGCGTGCCACCATGCCTGGCTACTTTTTGTATTTTTAGTAGAGATGCGGATTCACCATGTTTGCCAGGCTGGACCTCAAGTGATCCACTCGCCTTGGCTTCCCAAAGTTCTGGGATTACAGGCAGCTTTTCCCCTCCTTAGGATTAATTTTTATTATATAAATTCTCAGAAGTGAGAGTAAAGTGCTGGTGCATTTTTCATATTTATTTACAAGACTATTTAGATCTATAATTATTTAAGTAGAATTTTTGTCCCTACCGTAGCAAGCACTCATGAATCTGCCATTTGCGAAGAAATAATCTCAAGACTCTAATGTATAATTTTATAATTTTCAGAGGATTCCATCTTCCAGTGTCCCTGTTTTTAGGGAAATCACATCTTAATATGATTGCACTGTTCTTTTTCAAATTCAGCATTTCCATGTTCAGTTTTGAAAATATCCAGGGCTTGACCCAGCGTTTAGTGTAGAAAAGGAACTCATTAAAGACCTGAAGGGGGAAAAAGAGAGATAGAGAAAGACAACTTCTCTTGGCAGTACTAAAGCATTATTTATGCAGTGGGACCGGAGTAATTTTATTTTGTTTTTGCACCATTATGTTATATAGTTCCCGGGAAGAGTGTGACACCAGAGTATGGGAATGTCCTTGTGCACACATTTCACATCTGCTTGTTCATGTGAACATAACTGTGCCAGGAGCTCTGGATGTTAGTTTTTAGCATAGAAATCATGATGTTCAGCTTTAGTTCCTGAACAACTGTAAGGGAGATTCCAGAGGGACAAGCTCAAGAATGACTTAGAAATTATAGATCAGATCATACAACTGTCATAAAGCTATCATCAGTTAATAAAACAGGGTTTTCTTTTCATTAAAAAAAAGTTGGCTTTTTTTCCCTCCTTCAAAAAAAAATATTGATGTTGGACTCTTTGGAACTTTGTCTGACCTTCTTTCTGCTGACTTTTTCATTTCCTGTTTCTTTTCTTTCATTTCTTTTCTTTTTTTCATATGTTGGGGAGGTGGGGTTCTAAAACAATCTTCCAATGTGCTAAAAGCAAATATACATCCCCTAAAAGTAGTATAGCTTCAACGTCTTTGCTCCCAGAGCCCTGCGCTACCAGGGTCTCTTGCTGCTGTGAACCAGGTTTCTCCAAAATGTGGTTTCTCGCCCCATCCCTCTTCCCTTCAGCTCCCACAGAAACTAGGATGTGCAGACATTTGCGGGAAGAAGTCCAGGAATAAATATGATAATATTCTGAATGAAAAGCAAATCTATAGAAAAGATGACGATAGTGGTGTCTATAGAATGTTTCATAGATGAGCTTGGTTTAAATGCAAATTATTCTTATAGCTCCATAGGAGGAAAATGAGGGCACAGATAAGCCAGAGTAGAAACACACACACACACACACACACACACACACACACACACACACGTACCCACTCCAGCTCTTCTGTGCACCAAATTGCCCAGTGGTAAGATGCACTGACACAGTGCTCCCAGAGCAGCCTAGATCCCGCACTAATGGCTCAGATAGAGCAGTAATAAGACAGGTGCCATCACCACCCTACAGAACCTGCAGACATTGAACAGCTCACAGCAAGTGGTTTGGAGCATGAAGTCCAGCAAAGGGGAAGTACAGGTGCTGTGAGAGGTCAGAGAACAGGAGATCAGATCTTGTTGGGGCCATAATTAAAGAATTCCTGGAACTTGGAGAGCATCCAGGCAAGGAGTGGGTGAGAGAAGAGCAATCCAGGCCCAGAAACAAGGTATTTGACGACCCCAACGTGGTCCAGTGTGCAGGAAGCAGAGGGGAGCAGGCAGAGGAGCTGCAGAGGTGGGCAGGATGACATCATGCAGCGGCCCCAAGACCATGAGGGATGCCAAGGACGACAGGAAGCAAGGAAGTTGGGGAGTGACAGCAGATTTACACCTGGGGCCTGAGAGGCTTTTGCAACAGTTTAAGTAGTTTTCTTTTTTCTTTCCTGCATTTCTTTATCTTTTTCCTTTCCAAATAGATATGTGACTGTATTTTCCATTACTTTAGGGGAGGTATATGGGATAGCAGTAAGATATACCATGTAAGAATTTCTGGCTTTTATTTTCAAAAGCCTAAGCACTTACAGTGAACTCAGAGATTTGCAAAGGAAGTAGAAAGAATTGTGGGAAGATGAAGGGCAGAGATAGGCTCCCCTCCAGGTGAGAAAACTTAATTCCTCTGGAGTGAGGAAAGATGGGGGAGTGGTCTATGAGTCCTAGAATGGGGGTCTATGGGGGCGACCTCTCAGCAGCAGCCTGAGAAGGGATCACCCAAAGACCCTGCTTCACTCCTAACATAGAAATGTGGATAGGGCAATGGATGCCCAGAGGCCTCCCCAGCCGGCCCCCAAGCCTGACCACATGAAACCCTGGAAGCCTGACACAATTCCAGGGAGCAAGGAAAAACCTAAGGATATCTGACGATCAAGTTTCCATCAGCCTGGAGAAATGGGGCCTCAAAATTGAGAGAAAGGTGATACATGAAAAATAAAGAGCTGGGATATTTCCTGCACTGCGGACGTTGTGGACTATGATTCATGTCACGTATGCAGATTGAAAGGCTTATTCTGGCTCCCATGTGAAAAATGGATTGGAGAGAGGCATGAGATGATACAGGTGAAAAATTACAGTGGCCTCTACCAGGGTGACAGAAGTGAGAATGAAAAGAAGTGGATGGATTTGGAGAATATTTAGAAAACGGAAGAGCAAGTACTTTGTGACTGGTCAGACGTGGCAGTGAATGAGATGGAGGATTCAAGGATACCTCTCAGGTTTCAAGACTGAACAACTGGGTGGGCAGGGATACAACAGATGAGTCCATTTCCTGGAGTAACCAACTGCACAGTGGGGTTCGAAGAAGCTCACTTGGAGATTGTACCAGGCTGGCATATGAACATAGAGTTAGTAAATACTCCCAAGGCAAAAAAATGTAGTTATTAGCGGAGGAGAGATAATCTCAGAGGTCAACGCATTGCTGGAGCTATGACCAAAGAGTCCTATCTCCCCACTATCTCCTACAGAAAACGAAATATTAATATTCAAAGAGGCCTAAGGAATCCTATGGCCAGAAGTGTTCTCTAAGGCAGGAAACTTCCTTCTAAGATATGTGATGGCAGCCTTTGCCTTGGTACTCCTAATAACCCAGCATTCACTGTCTTTAAAGCAACACTCTATGTGGGATTCATTCCTAATTATAAAAATGTTCTCACCTTCAATGGAAAGCTGTCTCATTGACTGGCTGCTCCCAGTTTTGTCCTCTGGAGCTACACAGAGTAAGTCCAATTCCTCTTTTCATTACATTCAGAAGTTTCTGTCACGTTTCTGCTAAGTCTGCTTTATTGCAGCCCAAAACTGTGTATCACTTCCTGCATCTATTATTTTGAATGGACAAACAGTAACAAGAACACCAAGTAGTATTTATTGAGGGTTGTGAGCAAAGTGTTTTACACATGTGGCTGAGGCTGCTACAAGTTCATCAAAACACATTTCCTTACCTTACTGGGCACACAGTTAGACTATACCACATGACTGAGTTCTGGCCAATAGAACGCAAGTGGAAGCAGTTAGGAAGCAGGATTGTCTTCCCCACTGCAGTAGGATGGCTTTGTCACCTGCTGGCTAAATGGAAAAGACTGAGGATCAAGAGGTAGGTGGAGAAAAAAAAGATAGGGAGATCCTGGGCCCCTTTACATAGAAGGCCACCCTACTTAGACATCTGCATTAGACTCTCATGTGAGTAAGAAATAAAGTTTCTGTGTTAAACCACTGAGAATTTAACACCAACTGATGTTGCCTTCACTAATACAGAAATTGGTAATGGAGGTCAGATGTTGCCATTACAAAAACCTGAAATGTATGGCCATGGCTTAGTGGCTAGTCCTAGAAGCTCTGGAGTTAGTAGAAAGGGTTAGAGTGATGGTACACATTAGCTACTGGCTGGCTTTAGCACAGTATTACAAGAAAGAGATGAGCTCAGAAAAGAACTGGCCAATTTTCAAGCAAGGTTGGGCAGGAACAAAGAAAGAATCTTACAAAGTTGAAAGGGTCAATTGCTTCTGGACCTCCAAAGAGTAAGAGATGCTTTGTAATCCAAGAGTGCAAAGAATGCTTTGGTGATAACGGCCCAGTAAGACTTGTCAGTTAAACAAAGTGATGCAGCTCTAGAGCAAAAACCAGATTAAAGGTTTACCTCCCCACATTCTGTGACCTCAACACAGCTGCCATTTAATTAAGAGGGAAGCATGGAATATGAAGGCTTGAAAATAGTATTTAAGAAATAACCTTGTGTGTGGTTATGAGCACAAGGAACTGACTGAAGCAAATAAATCAGAAACCTCCTAAGTTTTCTAGAACATTCTATCATCAAAGAAACTTTGAACCTGGACCAAAAAACAAAAACCAAAACTCCTTTGACCGTTTAAACCTTGAAGGCCCCCGGACTTACAATATTAAGAAGCTGAACTGCCTGCAAATGAGGCACAGTCAATGCCCAGTGCAGATATATTCATGGAGGCTAATGAATAGACCAGGACAATTCCCCGGAGGGTGGAGTCAGTGGCCATGGAGAACCATAGGCAGCGTTTCTCATCTAAAGGAAGGCCATTGTTTCTGTATTCAACACCTAATCGAAAGAATTTGGGTTCACCTAGAGATCCTGGACTTCAAGCCAGACGCAGCTACTATATGGAACTTAGGATTATCTCCTTTGGGAAAGAGGTGAGTGTGGAGGAAGAAGGAAATGGGTAGCTGGTAACCAGAATGCTGGACTGTGGCAGAGATTGCTATGTGCTCACAAGAACTCATTTCCTTTCCTCCTAGGCAGATTATAGTTCCCAGAATCCCTTGCATTTCAGTGTTCCCATAGGACTAAATTCTTGCCAGTAGAATGTAAGTGGAAATGAGCTATGTCACTTTCCTCATCTGCAAGTCATAAGATAGAAGGATCCTAGGTCCCTGAATGACCTCATGAAAGGCCATCTAACAGGAACTCCCACACTGGACTGTGAAATGGGCAAGAAATAAACTGTAATTGCATTGAGTCACTGAGAAGTTAAGTTACAGCAGTCACTTCTACCTTAATAAATACAATGCATTATCTCATTTAATGTCCATTTAATAGATAAAAGAATTAGAGAAGCTGAATGATTTGTTCAGGATGACTTATTTAGTAAGAGAGGCATCTTATGTTAGAACCGAGGTCTATCTGGTTCCAAAGCCATGCTTTTAATCAATGTGCGATAATGTTTCACAGAAGAGCAGACATCCAAATGTTGTAGCCCTTGGGCCTCCCTCTTCTGGAAGTTCTTAGTTTGTCCACATTTTTTTTTCATAACCGAACACAATAATTTACGTTGTAATTTAGGGAATGTGTGACCTAAATCTGTGAATGCAGTCCAGGAGATCTCTTTATATTAGGGACCAAGCCTCTAGTCAATCAACATTGACTGTAATTAATCAACATTCTTAGACCTTCTTGCCACTTTCAAGCCCCTACTCCCCATTAGAACAAGTAATTATTTTAAATCTGAGGGTAGATTTTTACGAGCAATCCTGTTTAATTTCTTCTTAGTAATCTCAGCCTAGCATTCTAGCCTGTCAATATCTTTGCTTGGATCATCCAGATAACAATCCAAGTCTGGGACTATTCCAGATTGGGACTGAACCCCAGTGTGAAGAGTAGCATCTGAATTCCTACTATGACCAGTGACTGTGGTAAGAACTTGACGTGCTTACCTCATCCCAGCTTTACAAATGAGGAAACTAAGGTGTACACAGGTTAAGATTGCACTGCTTGTAAGTGGAGCCCATCCTTATCTTATTGGGAGACCGGGATTTTTGTGCTAATAAAAAAGTACCATTTGTTTTTCCTCTTAAAGTGGAAGAGAACTAGCGTTTGCTGAGCACACATGGTATGTAAGGTGTTTTACTCACTCTACCTCAGTTAACTTTCATGATCATCCATCCTCACAGGGACACTGAGAGAGAATAACGTTTAAAGATTTCAAACATGGAAAAAGAATTATTTTGAGAGTGTCTCTGTATAGTAAATGAGTCTATATGAATGAAAGCAGAAAGAAGCAACCAATGAGACACCTTGAGCCCAAGCTCACTGGACCGTGAGTTTGTGAAAACAGAGATCTTTTCTACCCTCTATGAACACTGTCTGGCACAAAGAAAGTGCTCTATAGTGTTTGTTAAAGTGAATAAAATAAATGTAGGCCTCAGTGGGCAGATACAAAACTCTACATGAGATAAAACTTCATTCATATAACAAGGATTTCTCACACAGCTACTACATGGAACACATCTTTTGGGGACTGTGGCTTCTTGCAGAAGGAGGAACACAAAGGGAAAGGAGAAATAATACAAACAAAACATGTGTGTGCACGTGCACACACACACACACACACACCCCAACAAGACATAGATATTGACTGTCCTTAACTGAGTTTCTTGAGTGTTGTGGAGCTGAACTATACCCAGGCCAGCAGACTCATGGAGTAGATGTGCAGATTACGGTTCTCGAAGCTCTGCATTTAAACCAATACAAACACCCAGACTTTAGCACAGTGTCAGATGTCAACCTTCCTAAATCAACATTAGCAGATAGTCCACTGGATTGGAAAGATTTAAGCATAACCACACTAGGTGATAGGTAGGCAGACAATCCATCCAGCCTTTCTCAATGCCACAGAAAATGTGGGCTCCTTGAAGTTTCCTCTGAGACAGACACTGGATAATGGATGCCATGTAAACCTCATTTTGACTCTCTTGAGTGGTGGCCCTTATCCTTAGGAGCTTTCCCCATTCTTGCTCCCACCTATGTCCTTTCCCATTCACCTTCCAGTCTCTTCCTCCTGCCTCCTTCTATGATTCTATTTCCTTCTGAGTCTCTATCTCCCTTTAACTGTTTCCCTCCCTCCGTCCCTCCATTCTTCCCTTACTGCCTTCCTTCTTTCTACCCCTCCTTCCCTCCCCTATTCCTCCCCCTCCCTCCCTCCATCCCTCCTTCCTTCCTTTCCTTCCTTCCTTCCTTCCTTCCTTCCTTCCTTCCTTCGTCTTTTTTTGTCTCTATTCTCTTTTCTATCTCATCATTCTTTATAGGTCTCTCTCTAGAAGACAGTGGAACTTAGAAGCTCCAGAGTTAAGCACCTCCTTGTCCTTGCTTCGGAGGCTGAGATTAGAGCTGGCAGGAAACAATTATATTGTGATTTTAGGAGCAGCCATTCACGCTACATCATATTTCCTGCTCACAAATTCACCAGCTGAGCTATTCACATGCTGTCATTTTAGGCAAAATTGTTTATACATCACATAATGCTAGTCTATGTTGTGTCTGTTAGAGCCCTGGCGAGGAGTCTGCCCTGGATTGGACAGTTGGACCCAGGCACATGGTCAACACAAAACATGAGCAATCCATATTTGGGCATGAGTATGCCTTAAACACTAATGGGGTTTGGCACAACTGTGGCTCAGGAAATCTAGCCCGCAGATCAGCTCACACATCAGGGAAAATCAAAACAGAATTAAGTTGGCCACTTTTTCTCTGCAGAGACATGAGAAGCATTTCGAGTTAAGTCTGCAAAACCTTGTTTTTCATGTTTAAGTCAGTATTTGGAAATGGCCAAATGTTATCAGTGCCCTATTTTTTACAACTTTTTCTCACAAAGGAAAAATGCCCAGATACAGACCCAAAGCATGGATTCACAGGCAGCACATGATCAGATGGTACTTTCTTCCCTAAGGAGCTTTGAGATCACTGGGTAAACACCCATCTGCCTGTGACAGTTTGCATATGTTCCTGCTCAGAGGATGGGGAAGGAATAGGATCGGGTCCGTGAGCCTCAGAAGTGGAAGAACAAAGCAAAATGTCTCAGAATCAATAGAACCTAGATTGCTGGCTCCATCGTGCCTGGCCTGGCCCTTCACGGATCCTGAAATTTAGAACCTTTTCAGACATATCCCCCATGATTCCTCCTTATGAGCTCAAATCTCAATCGCATTGGTCAACTCTTTGTTTGCCTGATTCTCTTTCCTTCCAGGTCTAAGCCAGTGTTTGTTTCCCTTTCTATTTGCACATTTCCAGACTACAATCATCTTCCAAGTCTCAGATCATATGCTACTTCCAAATGGAAACAATTCCTCCTCTCTCTAACCATGCAGCACCTTAACACCTCTTAAGAGGTGCTTGTCATTTTCTATTTTGTGTTCCAATTGTAACCTGGGAGAATTCTGGTGTCACTAGAGGGAGTGCTAAACAAACAAACAAACAAAAATAGAAAGTCTGATTCCAGAGATAGATGTTTGCATTTCTTGGTGCTCCCAGTGCTTCCACCACACCCCACGACCCATTCTGCACCACTTCCCCGAAAACATACACTGTTCCCACTGAGTATTTTGGAAGGAGGAGAGATATTCAGCTGAACTAGAGTAAGAAAAATAGCAGCAGTTCACAAATGGAGCTGAGGGAATTTTCTCCCCACTATACGTGCAGACTAAGGGTTTGCCTAGTGGTCAATTTAGGAAATTAAGTGATCAGGGCCATCAGTGGGGGACAGAAAACTACAGATCTTAGATGAGACCAACACCAAAGCTTTAGACATTGCAGGCAATCTTGGGGATTGGGAGCTTGGCTATCCAAACACTAGCCATGCAGACAACAACTCAAGCAATCATGCCTACACAATGAAACAAACCAACAAAACTCTGGACATTAAAGCTTGGGCATGCTTCTCGAATGGCATTATCCTGCCTATAGTCACACACTGATGTGCTGGGAGAATGACATATCCTTGAGGACACATGAGCTTTGCATTTGGGACCCTCTCAGACCTCTCCTTGGGCGGGACTTCTTTTGGCTTTTGGATGATTCTGATTTGTATCCTTTGCAATGTAAAACTGCAGTCCTAAGCGTAGCACTTTGCTGAGTTCTTCGAGTCATTCTAGTAGATTTTCTAACCTGAGAAAGGAAAGGGAACCCTCAGATTTGTAGCCAGCTGGTCATAAGTGCAGGTGGTCTGGTGACCCTGAACTTGCAGCTTGTGTCTAAAGTGAGGGCAGTCTTGTGAAGGACTGTGCCCTCAACCTGTGAAGCCTAATTCTAGATCGTTGGTGTCAGAAGTCATTACAGCAGAACAGTAGACATCAACAGGACAAAATTTGTGTCAGAAAGGTGCCATTCCTAAATCCAGAGACCTGGGCTTCCCATAAACAAATTGGAATCCAAATAAGAGCTCTATGTTTACACATATCAGAGAAAGACTATGTCTTAAACAGCCCTGCAGTTCCCTATAAACAGTACACCATTTTAGTCTGTTTGTAGAATGAAGTAAAAAAGCCTCAAAACTAATTCTACTCTGACTGATTTTAATGCAATCAAAGTTTTGTAAAATGTCATATGCTCGTCGTGTGCAGTGGCTCATGCCTGTATTCCTAGCACTTTGGGAGGCGGAGGCAGTCAGATTGCTTGGACCCAGGAGTTTGAGACCAGACTGGACTATTGTAGGCAAAACTCTGCCTCTACAAAAAATATGAAAACTAGCCAGGTGTGGTGACATTTGCCTATAGTCCCAGCTACTCAGAAGGCTGAGGTGGGAGGATCATCTGAGCCTAGGCAGGTGGAGCCTGCAGCCACTGTACTCCAGCCTGGGCAACAGAGTGAGACTCTTGTCTAAAAAAAACAACAACAACAACAAGAAGTCTGGGTGCAGTGGCTCACAGCTGTAATCCCAGTGCTTTGGAAGGCCGAGGCAGGCAGATAAGGTCAGGAGTTTGAGACTAGCCTGGCCAACATGGTGAAACCCCGTCTCTACCAAAAAAACAAATAATTAGCTGGGTGTGGTGGCAGGTACCTGTAATCCCAGCTACTCGGGAGACTGAGGCAGGAGAATCGCTTAAACTCTGGAGGCAGAGGATGCAGTGAGTTGAGACCCTATCACTGTGCTACAGCCTGGGCAACAAAGCATGACTTCATCTCAAAAAAAAAAAAACAAAAAAACAGAAATCATATGCCCTTTATGCCTGTTAAAAAGAGTGAAAGTATATGCATCAAAAATTAACAGCAGTCATTTATGAGTAGAATAGTTGAGAGCTTCCAAAATATATATTGCTTTTGCTTGCTGATGTGTTTGTTTACATTATGTTTTGCTTTTATAACCTATTAAATAAGTTGGGTTAGAAGGGGAAATGTGGGAAGCTTCTGGTAATGAGGGATGTTTTCCAAAGGCTGAATGAGGAAGTGGGCTCTTTCTAGGCCTACTTTTACATAACTTATATGAACATTTTTCTCTTGTTATCGTCATTTTGGCTCTGTGATCTTGGAAAAGTCATTTCATCTCACTTTTGCCTTATGTTAAATCGGGGCTTATACAAGATGACTGCTAATATCTCTTCCGCTCTAAAATTCTAAGTGCACATCTAAAGAGTCAAGTTTATGTGCCTATAGCTCAAAAACATCCACAGATGTGGGAGGTGAGAGAGGGGTTCTTTTGTGGGTGAGCCCCTCTAGGGGAAGATCTGCATAAAGCTGATTTAGCAAGTGAAAAATGGACTGTGACAGATGAATGCTGGGAGGCTTGATCTGCTCAGTATCTGGCCCACACAGCCTGGTCTGATCAGATCTTCAAAGTCATATGGTCCTTATTTGGTTTTACAATAAATAACTCAGACTTATGAGTTAGACACCAATTAATGAAATCATCTAGCCCAGAGGAGAGCAATCCTCCCGGGCAGTCACTTTGGAAGTATAGGCTGTCCATTAGGTTTGCCAAACCTGGGGATTTTATTCCTGCTAGTGATAGAAATTAGAGGATTCCTCCCAATTCCAGGTGACCTTTGCTCTGAAATAACAACAACTGTTGCCGTGAAGGTCAGAGACAGCTTGGCTCCCACAGACGACTGCACTAATTAATTCTACTTACAGGCTGGGCTCAATACTGAGACGTACTTGAGGACCACAGTGAAAAGACAAGAAACTTCTGATCAAACCACATTAACTTATTTTTTTTTATAACCACCCTGAAAGGGTATAGGAATGACTCCAGGTAAAACTATTTTGGAAGGTACTTAAGGCAGCATCTTGAGGCATCATATCTCTGTTTGGGAAAGAAAACTATTGATGTGTTCATATATATTGAGAACCAAACCCACCATGGGTGCTCAATAAATATCAAGCAATCAATCAATTCTCCAGCCACAGAGAAGCTTCCTGTTCCAAACATGTAGTCATGGAAGGGAGCTTGGCCCAAGACCCATCTCCTTCTTCCAAATGATGTGACTCCAAACTCCAGGAAAAGTTCTGGGTGATTTTTTTCTTCTTCATCCCACAGCAACTGATGGCACAATCCTTGGCAGCACTGGAAACAGTGATTTCTAGATCAAGACACCAAAGCAATGAGATCCTGCCACGTGTTGGTCAAGCTTCTACATCTTAATGGAAACTTAATGCAAAGAGAATCTTAAATTATAACCAGGCAGCTGATTGAAAGTGTCTGTACCTGTTTTCAGAAATGCTCTAAGTAAAAATGGATGTGATTTTGAAAACGGAAATCTATTGTATGGAACTCTTTAGCATTGAAAGCACTTGCTGGAAGACAGCCACAAACTGCATTTATTTGAGTCAATTTCACATCCATCAGTATGCTTCAAAGATGACATGCTGCATTTTTATTTAGTGATCTATATATTATAAATTTTACCTCTAAATGTTGGGAAAAAGAACATTAAAAGCCCACTGTAATGGTTAACAAGATACTAACGATTTTTAAACCAGGCTATTGCAAAAACGATTACCACTGAAGTTTAAACATAGGGAGTTACCCGCTTTCCAACTTTTAACATTGAGGTTTTACCAAATGTGAATTTCACTTTGGAGGGTTCCAGTTCTACTGCTCTTTAAAATGATGCATGTTTTAATGGTTCCTTGGGCACATATGATTTGCAAGACTGTTTCAGCTGTAACTTTATAGACTTTTTGATAGACCATTTGTCTTTGGCTTTTAGAGAAGGGAGCTAAAGTTATATGATCATATATGTTTTCTATTTAATAGTCACGTATCAAATCTCTACATACTTCTTGGTGTGGTGGGATAATAATTTGATATATTACTTATGTGGAGTTTTTTCTTTTGCAGTTTTTTAAACCTAGTGACTCTGTGAGCATCTCCCATTAGGACTGTTAGATGTATGGCCTCCACTAAAGGGCAATTTCAGAGAGGACGGTTGAACAAAGGGACACATTATGTGTTTTTAAATCCAAAAGCCCCTTATCCTAGAGTATGACAGAAGAAGTGATGAGAATCAAACTGAACCAGTCTCCCTGGAGTTCCATTTCTCACCTCTACCCAAAATAGCGATCTTAGAGCTGGCAAGGGGAAGAGATTGCTGAGATAGCAGTGGGTGGCCCTGAGATGGGGGTAGATGCCTTGCCCAGGAAGGGGGCTAGGTAATCAGATGCAGAGAAATGGGCCTGTTTTCCATCATGGGTACTGAGAGATGACCAACCCCCACAGAATTCCTTTTGTTACCATGCTGCTGGAAAACAATTTAAAACTTACAAATTGTTTATTTCTGGAATTTTCCACTTAAGTTTTTTTGAACTGGTTGACCACAGGTAACTGAAGCCTTGGAAAGTGAAACCTCAGATAAGGGAGTTCTACTGTAATTCTTCTTAACTGAAATATTAGCGTAACAGTTGCTGGTGGGCTATCTTTCAGCACTACGATTTGAATCACATCTAAATCCAGTAAGTGTGGAAGGCAAGACACACCTCACCCCATCTTCAATCAAAATGTTGGGAAGAAAACAAATAGAAATTGGTATTAGCCTATTTGCATTTGGTCCAAACAATGTGTTCATCTTTATTATACAAGGTTGATTTCTGACTCATTATAAAACTAGTTCTTCATACCAGAAGAGTATATTCAATAGATGACAAGTAATCTGAATTTTAAAATGTCAATCCTCTTATGTATCATTTCAAGGAAAGTAAATCAGAGGTCAAGAAACTATGAGATACTGCAAAGAAATGGGACCATAAAAACAGAATTGGATGACAGATAAACAAACTCTGGCAGTGAAGGTACGTGAATACAGAGGAATTATTCAGCCTTGACCCAGTGCCTGTGTGGCCCACGGAGACACATGTCTGCGAGATGAGGCCATACGTGCATACATTTAACTTATAACAGCTCAGCCGCATAAAATCAGTCTACCTGTCTTTTGTGCAATTAAAAATATGAATTATTTATTGCATATGTAATCTTTATTATGTATTGTGTTTTATTATATAATCTTTTATACCTATATATGACTATACTTTTTATGCATTATAAGGGTTTGTCAAGGATGATTGGACTATGTACAATTTTTTACCTTATATGGATGTTGGAATCAAATTTCCATTCAAATAGGACTTCATTACATATCTTAATAATCACTTCTCACTACGTTGAACAGAGTTTTAAATATGAAGGAACCATTCAACTCTCTATGGTAGAGTCATGTCATCCATATTTATGTACCTTTGGGGTTGACACCCAAAATCAATTTGATTCTGAATTGATTTAGAAGTGAATATCCATACTTGATGTACAGACCTTTAGATAAGATTTGTACCTTTTTTTGCTAACCTGTTTATTTCATTTACAGTTAACCCAATTCCAAGAGTAGCACTGTATTTTCAAAAGCTATAGGAATTTGGCTTCAAGAGGTGCTGGCTTCACATGTGGAACAGAAGGTAAGGTGAGTCACCCATTACATGCACAATCAAAGCCTGTGCATGGGGCAGAGGCATCTGATTTGAAAATCAATTCATTTATAAGCACATCCAAAATTATGAAGATAGACATTCAATCCTCAGAAAGGCGTATGGAGGAAGTCAGAAAATACATGCCCTCTTTAGCTTTTGCTAACAGTTTCTGGAGGCCCGAAGGAATGATTTTGTTTTTCATTTTTTAAAAGTTCCGCTTATTTTAAAAAGTTGAAAAATTGCTGACCTAACCTGTAGTTCCAATCATTAATGTTTTTCTTCTTGTCTTGGACCTAAATACTACTCCCAGGCAATGAGTATCATAGGTTAATGATTCATAGACTTAAAGAGTATATCCTTGAATCAATTTTCAGTGGAAGCCTTTGGATTTAATTGAATACTGTCTGGGCCTTGAACTATAAGAGAACAAATCAGAAACACCTGTGTGACTGTGCATTACTTAAATGTCTGTTATTTCTCCCTGACACATCTTACTGGCTAAATACTATAAAACGATGTCTTCTCATTGGCTTTCTTTATTATTTTCGTATCTTTATCCTTTAGTTTCCTTCTAATAAGAAAAGCCTTGGTAAAATGAAAACTTGACCTCTTTGTTCCCATCAACCCAGGAACTTTGTAGACTTCTCTCCTTTTCTTGCTGGTCAGTCTTGCTGGTTGGAAACTTAATTTTCAGCTCATTCTGGAAGATGAATTAGATCTATGAGAACAATCTTCACAATTTGTCTTGCAGAGATTAAAACTCAAATGTCTCTCCAAAGTCAGAGCAAAGCCCCATAGTTTTGTGCTTTTCTTGGCAACAGGGAAAGACAGGTCTGTGTATATATCACTCTGATTCTTGGATATTGGAGCCAACCAATTGCTGGCCAGTTTTCACACCACTTTTAGCCTTTAGTTCCTAACACATAGCTCTCTGCACATGATGAGTCATGTTCAATGTTAAGTCTTCTTGTTCTACTGAGTCATCCCATAAGAGGCAGAAAGCTTGACACTTGTTTTGAGGGGAGAACTTCATACAGGGGACACCAGCTCTCATTAAGGAAATGTTCTTTGTCTTTAGTGAGGAATGTTTGGAATCCCCTTGAAGCCAAGTCACTTAAAAAATATACCTATTAGTCCTGTGCAAGAGTGTCCATGCCAACTACCATGCACATGGGAAAAGAGGCATATGCACTAACTTCAGCAGCAGGTCATTCTGAAGAGGAAAATGTTCTCAGGCAGGAAAGGAGGGGCACCTTCTTATCACAAAGCCTGCTTTGATGAAATCAAGCATACTTGCCTGATTGATAAACCCCAGGCCTCCCAGGGCCAAACTCAGCACAAACCAGCACTGATTCCTATTCTCTGAGCATTCCTGCACTCTGGGGAGTGGCTGTCTGAGACAGCCTCATGAAACTGGAGCTAGTAATGTCCCAACAGAGATTCCGCACAGGCTCTGCCAGCTACAACACGGCTTAGGGCCCCTGGCTCTGCAAGGGCCACAAAAGACTGGCCTCTCATATAGCAAAGCCCCAATGGAACATTTTTTAAAAGCCCACAACACTCTCCAAGACCCAGGCTTCTGACCTTGTCAGAGACGGAGCTGACCAAGCTGTTTCCACCCACCGGTCCAAATCCAGAAAAAGTCTTTGGCTGGACATGGTGTTGAGTTTTTCTGTTGGCTTCTCAGGTTGACCCACTGACCAAATATGATACCCACCACTGCTTAGGATTTTGCAAGTTTATAATCCATATAGAAGAAACATTGTTATATAAACCTTGCCAAGACTATAGGCCTTTTAAATCCCCAACTAAGAAGCCGAAGAAATTTATGGCAGTGTTGCTAGATGGGGAGGCCAAGTAAACTCACAATGTTGATCTTAGGTCTGTTTAAATTTCTCTTGCCTTCTGGCACTTTAAGCAGTGGTGGAAAGAAATCATTTACTCACAGAGGCATTAAGCATTTAGAAACACAGGGGTAACAGGGAAGAGCATTAGGGACATAATGGATGTGACACATGTGGTTTGGGCCTGTGGTGGGCAGGATTTCACTCTAACACTGTAGACGTTCGCATCACAGTGGCACAAAAACCTAACAGTACCTTCATGCAGTAAACACAAGGAATTATATGGAGGCTCGGTTTTCCTCCTAGTGCAGTCTTGGTCATTACCCAGCACTTGGTCATAGCCTCACTCCCCTATAAAAGGACACACTGCTTGGAAATAGAGCTAGTCATCACATAAGGAAGATCCAGTTGGCCTCAAAGTCTACAAACGTAGCTTCTTCATGCGTGTTTCCTCTGCTGCTTTGTAATTAGTTCTGGGTCTCGCTTCTGCTTTTTCTGCCTATAATGATTGTAGGATTAGCAACAGGAATCACACAGTCTTGGGTCCTCTTAGGACTGTAGTTGGAGGAGAAGGAGTTGAACCCTAAAGAGAAAAATCAGCATTTAGCACATAATTAGGCCTTCATCTGCCAATTACATGTCTTCGTGGGAGAATCTGAGATTCAGTCAATGATGAGTACTTTGGGCAAAAGGTCGTGATTCTGCAGACCTGGTGGAGGAGTGTGAGGCAAACTGTTGCGGGAATCTCCTCTCTTGCTGAGAGCTGGAAGTGAACTGAAGGAGCTATTTTTACATGCCAGATTACCTTGATTTAATGCAAGATGAAATGCAATCTGATATGTGAACTGGTAATGGACTAACAAATGACTCAAGTAAAAAGTCATTTTAATGTAAAGTCCTGGACATGATGTATAACCTTCCTGAGAGGCCTGCTAATTGTGCGCCCCTAGGTTTGTGGCTACAGGAATTTTCTGGATGTGACGCCTAACACTTATCTATCCTCCTCCCGCCGTCTCCACTTTAGTGCTCACTTGTGTGTAATCTGAGTATTTTACACAGGGAAAACTTGCTGGAGTTGAAACTGGAGAAAAATATGCCTTAATAGAATGCATAATTTAACAATCCAATAGTCAGAGTAGAATTTATTGGAATAACATCTCCTAAGGACCTTTGATATCCCATAATCAGTGACTTACATCTTTAAAAGAAAAAGGAAAAAGTGCCTTAGTACTTTTTCAAGCTGAAAAATGTTGAATTTATTTACAGTCTATAGGATTGTTTATGGACATAGAAAATGATGAAAAAGAAAGAGAAAGAAAGAGAAAAAGAAAGAGTGCAGAAAAACAAGTGAGGGTCTTGGTTTTTAATATCCCTGCAGCAGGAATGACTTTCTTCTGTTTTCATTCCCTCTAGTCTCCACCCTGCTCCCATTAAATTCTGGGATTTGTGTATCTTTAGATGCAGACACTCAAATGCTTTCTCTACTCAGGAAGTTATTCTCCTCACGCCTTGTGAGGTCTTGGAATAAAAATTAGTTGAGAAAAAAAATTGCTGCTCCTCCGTGCAAAAAAAAAAAGAAAAAAATCACATTGCATCATGTAGCTCAAAAAATGTTTGGATGTTTTGAGGGAGTCGGGGTGGGCGGGGATGGGGAGGAAGGAGGAAGGGGAGGGGAATCTCATTTCCCACATGTGTAATTTTTTCTCCTTAGGGGAATACATGAACCAACAGTCACCGTCTGCAAATGCAGTTTGTAGGGGAACAAAACAGACATGAATAGATAGCATTTGACTGGGTACAACCTTCTAACTCAGAATGTGTGATGTTTGTGCCTTCAAGTATTTTGTTTAAGTCTCCCTTTGTTGTTTAATTTCTGCATGTTATTCCTGGCTGTCACTCTCACTATCTTCGCCCCTCTACCCCAAATGCTGAGGCTTTCCTCAATAACAAACAAAAATGTTTTATGAAAAGTAGATTTTACACTCAGAAAGTTGATTGCCCACTCCCTAGCAAGGAGGGGAAAAGTGGTTTGGAAAGGGTCTGTTTATTGATCTATAAATCATGATCACCATGTCTGACCCAGCTGCTGGGGTTCCCGGGGTCAAGGAACCCTTTCAGAGCTCACAAGGTCTAAAGCTTCTCTCTTTGTAGGGCTCTTAAGCCTCCCAAGGCAGAAAGAACATCAAATAGTCAAAACCCCAGAGAAGGATTGGGGGGTTAAATGCCTCAACTTCTGCTTGGGAGAAAGCATTTCTTAGAGTCTGCCCCATTGTGAGTGATTTTTCTGATTATGTGGAGGCAGTTGAGGGCCTAAAAGAAGAAAGAAGAGGTCCTTCCAAAAAATATAAAGGATTTAAAACCAAGAGCAAAGACAGTAAATTTCACTCCCCTGACCCAGTTCCCTCCTCTTTAAGATAGAGGTAATACTGTCTTCCAGAGGCTCCGAGGGGCTCATGGCAGCAGCCCAGCATGCTGTGATGCCGTCTCACTAGTCTGTCTGCCTCCATCAGACCTTGGCTCTTTGTGCCTTAGCTTTTCTCATCTATAAAGCAGAAATAACTATAGTCCCCACCTTATAGGGCTGTTATGAGAATTCAATAAGAAAAAAACATTCAAGGTGCTTAAAACAACCTGGTAAGTGCTCAATAAAATAAAACTATTATAAGGCCTTAGGACAATATCTAGGCCCTCAATGAAAGCTAATTTCTCCACTCACGATTATGAATTATCTGTGAATATGCAAAATTAAGCAGCATAAAATATGACAAGATCATAACTTTTTATGTCAGTTACATCTCGGTTCAATCCTGACTTCTCCACTTACTAGCTGTGTAACCTTGGACAAATTACAATGAGCCTTGGCTTTTTAAAAAATCTCTAAACTAGATCCCAAGGCCTATCTCACAGGGTAGCTAGAAAGAAAAAATCAGAGACTCTACATTAAAAAAAAATGTTTCATTTGATGGTGATGTGAGGCTTAGAAGCTATCAGAAACCAAAGACACATGCTCAGTGTTTGTTGGTCTGATAAAATAAGCATTTTCCAAACTCTCACTCCACGCAGGCACTTCAAGTGCTAGGCACTGAAGATACAAAGGTGAATGTCACACAATCCTGTCCTCAAGAAACTTCAAATCTAAGCAGAGAGACGTATAAGGAAATATCATTTTAATTCTATGTGACTCTTAATATTGTCAAAGCCTATTCAGAGGACCAGAGAAGACTCAATATACACTGTTCCCTTGCCTGAAATTCCTTCTTCCAACTCTTCACCAAACTAACTTGTGTTGATCCTTGAGCTTTCAGAACGGACTTCATTTGGTCAAGAAAGTTTCCTTAAATCCTAAACTGTTATACACCTCAAAGATACCCGTGTTTCCCACTTTCTCACACTGATCACATACACAATGGCTTGTTCATCGCACTCCCTCCTATATCAGCCCACCAGCAGTTTCAGAGCTGTGTTACTCATTTGCTTGGACAACACAGTATAACTGTTTTATACAGAAAGAACTGGGTTGGGTGCAGTGGCTCATGCTTGTAATCCCAGCCCTTTGGGAGGCTGAGGTGGGCGGGTCACCTGAGGTCAGGAGTTCAAGACCAGCCTGGCCAATATGGCAAAACCCCATCTCTTTTTTTTTTTCCTTTTGAGACAGAGTCTCACTCTGTCACCCAGGCTCGTGTGCAGTGGCGCAATCTTGGCTCACTGTAACCTCTGCTGCTCAGGTTCAAGCGATTCTCCTGCCTCAGCCTCCCGAGTAGCTGGGATTACAGGTGCCTGCCACTGCGCCTGGCTCATTTTTGCATTTTTAGTAGAGATGGGGTTTCACCATCTTGGCCAGGCTGGTCTTGACCTCCTGACCTCATGATTCACCTGTGAGAAAACCTGTCTCTACTAAAAATACAAAAATTAATCAGGTGTGGTGGTGGGCCTGTAATCTCAGCTACTTGGGAGGCTGAGGCAGGAGAATCACTTGAATCCAGAAGGCAAAGGTTGCAGTGAGCTGAGATCATGCCACTGCACTCCAGCCTGGGCAACAGAGCAAGACTCCATCTCAAAAAATATATATATTAAAAAAAAGAGCTGATGTGTCCCTAAAGCTTCTCATGAGTGAAGGAACTGACTGTGATATGAAACAAGGATTCTAGGACATCCTGGAGGCCTCAGTGTCTAGCCCTTGGTCTGAAGGAACAGGAGGCAATTCCGTGATCAACACAATCCAGCAAATCAAGAATGACTTTGACAGTCCAGAAATAAATCCTCCCACATATGGTCTAGTGATTTTCAACAAGGGTTCCAAGACCATTCAATGGGGAAAGGACAATCTTTTCAACAAATGGTATTGGGAAAACTATATATCTACCTATAAAACAATGATCTTGGACTATTACCTTATACCATATATAAAAATTAACTCAAAATAGATCAAAGACCTAACTATAAGAGCTAAATCTATAAAACTCTTACAAGTACATACGGGAAAAACTTATGACATTGGATTTGGCAATGATTTCTTGGATATGACACCAATGGCAGAGGCTACATAAAGGAAAATACACATCAGACTACATCAAAATTATGCATCAAAGGACACTATCAGCAGAATAAAAAGGTAACCCATGGAATGGAAGAATGTATTTGCAAATCATGTATCTGATATGGATGTAATATCCAGAATATATTTTTTTAAACCTTCTAAAATTCAACAAAAAACCCTAACAAACTGATTTTAAAATGGGCAAAGGACTTGAACAGTCATTTCTCCAAAGAAGATACAACAAATGGCCAAATAGCACATGAAAAAATTATGGAAATAAATGCAAATCAAAACCACAATGAAATATCACATCATACCATTAAGACGGCTATTATTAAAAAAAAAGAAAATAACAGGTTGGGAAGGATGTGGAAAATGGAAATACTTATTCACTGCTGATGAGAGTGTAGAATGGTGCAAACACCACGGAAAACAGTATGGCAGGTCCTCAAAAAATATGAATTATCATATGATCCAGCAATTCTACTTCTGGGTATATACTCAAAAAAACTCAAAGCAGAACCATGAAGAGATACTTGTACAACCATGTTCAAAACAGCACTATTCACAATCATGTAAAGGTGGAGGCAACCCAAGTATCCACTGATGGATGAATGGAGAAACAAAATACAGTGCATACATAGAGTGGAATATTATAAGCCAAAGAGAAAGGAAATTCTGACACATGCTACAACATGGGTGAAATCTGAAGACATTACGCTAAGTGAAATAAGCCAGCCACAAAAGGAAAAATATTGGATGATTCCATTTAATGAGGCATTGAGAACAGTAAAATCATAGAGACAGAAAGTAAAATGGTGGCTGCCAGGGGTTAGCAAGAGGGGGAATAGTGAGTTACTGTTTAATGGGTAGAGAGTTTCAGCTGGGGAAGACAAAATAGCTCTAAAGATGGATGGTAGTGATGGTTGAACAACAATCTGAATATATTTAATACCACTGAACTGTGCACTTAAAAATGGTTAAGTGTTAAGTTATGCATATTTTTCCATAATTTAAAAAAATCAAAGTTAAATAAGAGATTACTTTGAACTCAAAGCATTTTGGTAACCAAAGGAGTCTAAGAATCCCAGCCCAGGTTTGAAGTCTGAGGTTATTTTCCATATGGGCTGGGCTAAGTCCGGTTTCTTTGAAAAGCTGAAGGGCAATGGCAGTTCAAGCAGACAGAAGAGAGAAGGCAGGATGCAGCTTGGTGGTGTTTGGAGTGAGGCTGGAGTTCGGAAAACCAAAAGACAGTGGTCTGCACGAGCTTTACTTCCTGCTTCTTTAGACACTTGGCTTTTTCATGGAAATGGACTCCATCTGTTCTGAGTCATTAGCACTTTTTGAAATGTTGCTTTGAAGAGCTTGTTGATGTCAAGAAAACCTTAGCCTCTTCTTGATTCCTTTGTTTTTAATCAATGGGGCTTTGTGATTGGCCAGAAGACCACAAAGCAGTCAGACTCAAATTCACATCCAAAGCTCAGGCCTGTGGAATCTGAGCACTTTCAAAACTTGACCCAGAGGAAAAGGACTGCAAGGAAATGCTGCAGAATGGCAGTTACAGAACTCTTGGGTACCTGAAAAGTGAGATTGGGTGAACTCTAACTCCTTAAGGCTTCCCTTGTCAAAAGCAGGAGGGCAGGCTGGGATCCAGGTCTTGCCTGGTGGCTGCCATGTTCATGAAGACACAGCCTGCCGAAGAGCAATGTTGCCTTAGCAGGCTGGTGCTCAGAGCACACGCGAAAACAAGGCATTCCAGGAAAGCCGTCTTACATGGAAAAGGAAGCTGGACAGTAGGAAGAGGACCAGGATGCAGGAGGATGCTCTTAACTGTAGGAGATGATGTTTTAAAAGATGAGTCAAATCTATTCATGTTCTTCTGACCTGACTTTGTGAGACTCAAAGAATTTTCACAATAAATCCAGCTTATTTGCTTCATCTGAGGGCACCAGTGGCCCTCTTTTGTTATGTGATCCAACGCGTATTCATCAAAGTTGCCCCCAGTCAGTAGCAATGGGAGATATCAAACATAATTGTCCCATGGACAATGTTAACTTTTAGAAAGCAAACTATTTCCAAACCTGAAAACAGATCTCATCCAGCTGTGGATTTTGGCCTATTTCCACGTGGATTCATCTAGGAACAATTTATATTAGAGCACTTGCTTTGGCCTGTTTTATGTAGGCGGTACCCTCATATTTGGGATTCAATGGATCAGGTCTCTTACTGCTCCTAAAAAAGGGGGGCCCAATCAAGAGGTACTTGAAGACTCAGAGCCAGGGAAACTGAGGAATGGGCAGTGCATGCAGGGGAACTAAAACAGAGTATGGTATGAAGAGGGATTTTTTTTCCCCAAAGTCATATACAAGATTTACTTAGAGAAATAACAGGCCCAAGAAATAGCGATTCATTTCCCAAGTCTAAGGAAAGGCTGAGTTGATCTGAGGTGGTCCCTAAGGGGAGCTATGTAAGTGCCTTGTGGTTGCAGGACTAGTGAGACCACCAAGCAACAAGGGAAAGGAACTTTTTACTACCAGTGGTTTTCAATAAATTTCACTGGGTTCTCCTCACTCTTTCAAAGATTTAGGTGATTTCTGAGTTTTCCTTGTCCTGGCCCTTGAATATTTCTATTATAAAAGACTCAGAATAAACCTCTGTGAATGGCTCGCATGGTAAAACATTAGATCTTTAAGACAAAGTTAAAGAAGCTAGAATTGAATTGCCTAGATATACACATTCCAGAGGGATGTTTCTACAGATCTGTAGTAGTTACTGGAATTCTATTAAGTGATCTGTGGCAACTTAAAAACATCTTTATATTTTGCTTACAATCTTGTGGATAAGGAATTTGGGAAGGGCTAAAAAGTAGGGCAATGCAGGCAACCACCTATAATACTAATTGTGATCAAATAAACATCATTCTAAAGATAAAACGTATGTGTCTTGGGAATGCAAAGGAAGATATAAGTAATTATGACTGTGAGGACTGGAAATGTCTTCACAGGAAATTCTTTAAATTTAAAGAATTAAAGAATTAAAATTAAAGAATTAAATTTAAAGAATTTAAATTTAAAGAATTAAATTCTTTAAATTTAAATTTAGGGTAATTGGTTTTGCAGCCCCAGAATTCTTTGGCATTTCTCCCACTGAGAAGTTGGGTCAATTGTCCCTCCCTTGAATCTGGGCAGGCTTCAACCAACAGAATATGGCAGAAGTGATGTTATGTGACTTTCAAGGCTGGTCCTCCTGGGATGCTCACCCTGGGGAAGCCAGCCACTACGTGACGTGTCAAACTCTCCTAAGACTGCCAGGCTAGCAAGGCCATGTCTAGGTACTCTGGTCAGTAGTCCCAGCTAACCTCCCAGCTGATATCCAGCATCAACTGCAAGCCACACTAATATCATCTTGGACATCCAGCCCAGTCAAACCTTCAGATAATCCAGCACCATCCAAATGCTGGTTGCCATTGCTTGAAGATTCCAAACAAGAACTGCCCAGCAGAGCCCTTCCCAAATTCCTTATCTACAAGATTGTAAGCAAAATATAAAGATTGTTTTAAGCTGCTAAAATTTAGGGTCATTGGTTATATAGCAATAGTAACCTGAATGTGGTCTGCTAGCAGTAGAGGAAAAGATAAGAGGCAACCTTGTTTATATACATGTCACAAATTTGCAAAGTAAGCTTAGTTATGGGTTTTTAAAAATCTCATTCTGGCCAGGTGCAGTGGCTCATGCCTATAATCACAGCACTTTGTGAGGCCAAGGTGGGCAGATTATCTGAGGTCAGGAGTCTTGAACCTGACCAACATGGCAAAACCCCATCTCTACTAAAAATACAAAAATTAGCCAGATTTGGTGGCATGCACCTGTAATTCCAGCTACTCAGGAGGCTGAGATAGGAGAATCACTTGAACCTGGGAGGCAGAGGTTGCAGTGAGCTGGGGTGACAGAGCAAGACTCCATATCAAAAAAAAAAATCTAATTCTGTCCTCAATAATCATTATGTCCTTAAAAGTTATACAAACACCATTAGGATTCCTTGTTGTCATTTTGTCATGGCTAACTTTCAGTCAACAGGGTACAGTTCTTCATTATATTTACATATTATTATGTACAATTGTTAAATTTTCATTTTTGTCATCCATACATTTTCATGTTAGATGGCAAGTATTTATAAACCACTTACTATATGCCAGATACATATATGCCAGATATACTTATTTCAAGTGAACACATTAAATTTTCAAAATGATCTCATGAGGTAGGTATTATTATTATCTCAATTTTACAGATAAGAAAACTGTGTCAGGGAGAGATCAATTGCTGAATTTGTAATTTGACCCTAGGCAATCTGGCTTAAATCCATAAACTTTAACTCTCTGCTGCCTCTCAATTTTGTGTTATTTTATTCTCAAATCACACACACACACACACACACACTCCAAAGTAGTACACTGAAATGCAAAAAAGTAATAAAATAGTAGTAAAAACATACATCTCACGGTAATTAGGATTCCTTGTTACTTGAGGTCACCAAAACTCAAGTATAAATATTTTACCTCTCCCTATATATATATGTAGGTAGATAGATAGATGATAGGTAGATAGATAGATAGATAGATAGATAGACAGATAGATAGATAGATAGACTGGGACAAGTAAATCCAAATATATGTCATATGAAGATTAGATTTTATAAGATCATCCATGCATTCACCGCTTGTCTCTAGTGCATTTTCTGTTATAAAACTTTTGCCACATAGGGTCATGAAGTAACTCAGACTTTCCCCTTATTTTTAAACACAGCAAAATAACCTTCCTGATAAACCAACAGAGTTTTTCTGAAACAAGTGCAAAATAATGCTTTCCAGTAAAAAATTTACAAATTTTGCTGTTAAGGCATAGGTGAGACCAAAAGTACAGAGGTATCATTTCAAGTGTCCCTCTCTACAGCCAGACAAGTCACACTTGTTTTGCCAATAAGCCTGCAGAGTCAGCTATTGATTGATATCATGTTTGTCAAGAAAGCAGAGCAAGCTATTGGAGAAGCTCCCTTTTCAAATGGTGTCATGAGTTTCACGTAGTAACAATGACATCAAGTGTGGAGGAGCGATTACCATCACGGGTGGTGATGGAAAACGCGGCCTAAACCTACATCCCAACTCTACCACTTGCTAACAATATAAGTTTGGGCAAGATAGTTAATGTCTCTGTGCCACAGTTTCCCCATGTGTAAAATAGGGATAATAATGGTACCTACTGTAGAGCTGCTAAGAGGACTAAGTAAATCAATACTATAAAGCACTTAGGACAGGTACTTGCTATATAAATATTTGTCAAGTAAATAAATAAAATGTGTGAAGATATTCCATCTTGCAGTTGGACAAAACCACTGCTATACAGTGTACAAATTCAACATATGTGTAATACATATGGGGGAGAAATGTGTTGACTTTTTGTTCTAATCAATAATAAGAGCAGACCAGGCATGGTAATCTCAGCACTTTGGGAGGCCAAGGCAGGTAGATCACTTGAGGTCAGGAGTTTAAGACCAGTCTGTCCAAAGTGGTGAAACCCCATCTCTACTAAAAATAAAAAATTAGCCAGGCGTGGTGCCACATGCCTGTAATCCCAGCTACTTGGGAGGCTGAGGCAGAAGAATTGCTTGAACCTGGGAGGCAGAGGTTGCAGTGAGCAGAGATTGTGTCATTGCACTCCAGCCTGGGTGACAGAATGAGACTCTGTCTCAAACAAGACGAAGCAAACAAAACAGTAAGAGCAAATACTACAGATGAGATTTTGTTAAGTTAATAATTATTTTATGAGCTATGATATAAATGGAAAGATGAGTTAGTTTGAGTATTGAAGGTGTACTAGCCATATGTGCAGCAAGAATAAGATAATTGTCCTCAAATGTCAATCGGTATCTAGCTTCACTCACAAAGAAAAGTAAGTGGCCAAAAATATGCCTCCAAAAGTTAATTAAATATTCTAGGAAATAATGAAAACTGTAAACATAATCAGCTCACAGCCACTGACTGTATTTTGCATGATCCATATAAAAAGGCAATGGTGAATACAAGCACACTGGTTCTCTACACCAAGTTCTACGGCTATGGTATTGATGATCTATTGCCATAGTTATTCCAGGCAACAAAGGATCACAAAAACTTGTGGCAAGCACAATTTACATATCGCTCATGCAGCTGGAATCATTTGGGGATTAGTTGGTAGCACTGTTGAATTTGGCTGGGCTCATATACATTTAGGGGTTGGCTGGCGATGAGCTGGGGCTACTGGGGCAACTTGGCTTAGTGCCAAGTGTCCCTGCTCCTCCTGCTGACTACCCTAGGCATGTTCTTATGGCAATGAAAGAGGTACAAGATAGCAAGCACAAACACGCAAAACCTCAAGGCCTAGGCTCAAAACCAGCACATTGTCACTGACACCACATTCTATTGGCCAAACAATTCAAAAGTTGGCCCATATTTGAGGCGTGGGAAAACAGATTCCACCTCTTTAGTGACCCAAACCACAAGCTCACATGGCAAAGGGAATGACTACAAAGATGGACAAAGTAGAAGGTCACGTTCATGATTCAAAACGTTGTGCTCTCATCCCAAGATTTATTATCCTAGCGATGCATTTTTTTAAGTGTATCTAACATTATTGGGCTGTATTTATACAAACTGCTCACAATGAGCTCTGCAGCTGTCAAACAGTTGAGAATACTCTGATCCTATAATCAATGCTCAGATATTGTAATTTTTAAGTTGAAACCATAATTCCTTAACAAGACCAAACTGGAATGCAAATGTCTAACTGCCAAGCTTTTTTGGTACTTGATCATTTTTATCATTTGTTGGAGGGAAAAAATTACAATGCTGTACTATTGGACACATGTTAAAACCGTAAACAAATGCTACAACAGAACTGGAAGAAATATGTTTTGCAGCCATATACAACTAGAGTAGATTGCTTTTAACTCTCAGATTGAAATGTCAAATTTTCAACTTGAAACTGCATATGTTCTTCAGGTTAGAGTCCAACAGAGTGCTGACAGTAATTTTCAGTGCAAAAATTCTCCTTAATTCTTGGGTTTGTGTTTAACCTGAATGCCAACAACTCTGAGAGAGCAATTAAATAGCTACTGCCATTGCCAATAAATTACAATTGGGAATTAAGGGTTTTGAATTAAAGGAAATCAAAAGAAAAACTGACAAGATGAAGAAACAGACCTATAGCTCAAGCTATCTATTATGGAGCTAGATGACCAGAAGACTTTTCAGGAAGATAATTTGGGGAAAGTTTACAGACACTACCATTCCTATAGTTTACATGAAAAAAATTTATGATGAATTTTTAAATGTTTTATTTTTAATTTTAAAATGTATGATAACTCTTTTAAATATATGCCTAAAATCGGTGTGCTACATATATGCTCTCTGCCATTATATGCTCTTTAAACAATAACATTTTAAAAGTCAAGTAATTATTGTCAGTTATATGAACTGAACATTTTGTGCCCCCAAAATTCGTATGTGGAAGCCCCAGTTTACAGATGGGGTGAGTAAGTGGTCATCTGCAACTTGGAAAGCAGGCTGCCACCAGGAACCAACTCTGCCAACACCTTGATTCTGGACTTCCCATCCTCCAGAACTGTGAGAAATAAATGTCTGCTGTTTAAGTCACACGATCCAACACCTTGATTTTGGACTTCCCATCCTCCAGAACTCTGAGAAATAAATGTCTGCTGTTTAAGCCACATGGTCTATGACATTTTGTTATAACAGTCTGAACTGATTTAAAAAGTCATCAATGGCCAGCTGCCATGGCTCACACCTGTAATCCCAGCACTTTGGGAGGCTGAGGCCAGCAGATCACACAAGGTCAGGAGTTCGATACCAGCCGGGCCAACATGGTGAAAGCCCATCTCTACTAAAACTTCAAAAATTAGCTGGACGTGTGGCCCATGCCCATAAACCCAGCTACTTGGGAGGCTGAGGCAGGAAAATCACTTGAGCCCAGGAGGCGGAGGGTACAGTGAGCCAAGATTGTGCCACTGCACTCCAGCTGAGTAACAGAGTGAGACTCTGTCTCAAACAACAACAAAAAAGTCATGAAGTAAATGAAAACGAGCTTGCAAAAAGAGCTTTGCCCTGAGGTCAGTGGTACACAGATTCCATATAAATCCAGGTACTTGCAGTCACATTTAAGAATAGTTGTCATTAGAGAATGTTATCATTCTGTGTTGCAAAAGCAACATGGCAAGCCATATTGACCAATGAGAGTAAGAGGAACTGAAATTATCTTGATGAAGAGAATTTCCTAAAAGTGAATTTGATCAAAATTTAACTATTACGCATTTCTTGTTTGCAAGATGTTGGGTTATGAACTATAACAGTGTGTTAGTTTTCTAGGGCTGTCATAACAAATAACTGAAACAACAGAAATTTGTTATCTCACAGTTCTGGAGGCTTCAGGGATCTGAAATCAAGATGTCAGCAAGGCAAGCCTCCCTCCAAAGGCTCTAGGGAATAATCTTTCCTTCCCTTTCAGTTTCTGGAGTCTCCAGAGATTCCTCGGTTTGTGGATGTGTAACTCCAATCTGCCTCCAACCGTGGACTTCCCCTCAGTGTACCTTCCCTTTTTCTGTGTCTTCTAAAGACCTGTTGTCATTGGATTTAGGACCCACTTAGATAATCCAGGATGAATTCAAAATCCTTAATTACATCTGCAAAGACCCTCTTTCAAAATAAGGTCAAATTCACAGTTCAGAGTAGACATAGCTTATCTTGTGGGCATAGGGCACCGTTCAACCCACTGCAAATGGCAAAGAAGATGGCAAAAATTCAGAAGAGAATATGAATAATGAAAGCTTGAAATTCTATTATGGATGTTAAAAATAAAATAGATTGTTATTAATATTGTGTGTGTGTGTGTGTGTGTGTGTGTGTGCATGCTACCCGAGAACAAGGAAAACTGAAGGTAAGACCATATCAAATCACTCTTTATTATATGGGAACTTTGGGATTAAATGTTCTGTTTTATCTCATATATGTCAAATAGCTAATTTTGGTTGTGACTGTGATTCCAAATAATTAGTATCCCCTTACAATTGGGCACATGTCATGCATAATTCCTAAATATACAGGTTTGCTTTTAACTTGAGGATAGGAAAATGGAATAACCCAGGATGATAACAAGTAGGGAAAATCTCTGCCTGGCCATGAGCTACCCTTGTAAATGATAACAAAGTGAGCTCACCAATAGGTTGATTAGGCTGGTTTTCTTTCTGGGTGTCTATGGGCCTCATACTAAATCATAAACAGAGAGAGAAGCTCCTGCTTCCTAAGCCCTTTGCCTCCCTAGCTTTGAGAGTGAGCCAATCAATTCTGTGTTCTTCCTTATTATTTAGAGTATTCAAGAAATACATCTGTTTTTATTATCTACTAGGGGTCTTTTATGTTCATCTCTGCTCAGGCTTTTGAAGCGATAATTGACTATTGAAAAAACACCATTCCAAATGCAAGATGTTAGATGTAGGGGTCTTGGAGTGCAGCCTTCCCTCCTTGAAATTCAATATAAAGTTTGGTGTTTCTGAAACTTTTCTGTGAAGCAGTCTATTTTAAAATCACATTCTCGAAGAAGTCCATTACCTCAAAAAGGTAGGAACAGCCACAGGTTGGCTCAATGCCATGACCACGTTTGCTGTTGACCTTTGGAAAATTCTTTAGTTTCCATGTGCAATAGTATTAATTCACACAGGAATAAAAACAAATACCTTTGAATCACATGTGAGACAAATGTCCCAGGGAAGGGCACACTGGATAGCCCACAACATAGTTGGCAGATCTTCCAAATGAGCCCTCATGAACAGGACCTTATGGTTGCTGTTTAGTAGGGGATTCAAACACTTGTCTCTGTTCATTTCAACTCACATCTCAGAAAGCAACTCCGTGGATTTACCAGAACTCTTCCCTCCAGGGAGAACTGACTACTCCCTCAATTCAGTCCTCACTGGTTCCTGTATAGCTACCTACAACCTCTATAGTTCACTTATTACATGTCTTTCTCTCACATCCAGATTTTGTAACCCACCATGTCCTATTCATTTTTGTATATAAGCACCATAGCACATAGTAGATTTTTAAAATTGTTTTTCAAGAGGATGTATGAATGGATGAATGAATGGGAAGCATTGGTTGTCTGTGGACAAGATGTCTTATTAAAGCTGCTCAGAATCGTCCCAACCAAGAGGCTGAAAACCACCAACCACCCCCTTGGTTGGCCCTGCCTTCCACACACCAAGAGGTACTGAACTGAGCCTACAGCCTAACCACAGAAATAAGCTATACGAGGAAAAGAGTCCATGTATGCTCCCAGAGTACCCTTTCCTTTAAAAAATATCCAGAATTAGGCTCAGGTGCCCTGTGGATGCAGAATGCTACTATTTCAAAAGCATATCTTCACTTCTGATGTAATATCTTTCTCGAGAAACATACGCATGTCATTCTTGGGCAGTGGAATAACCCTGTGCTACAGCAGAAGCAGCAAGATGAAATTCAACTTTTTGTCCCAGGTGGGGCTGGGTGCTAAGCTTGGCTACTCTGGGAGAGTCAACAGTTTTGTAAGATAGCTGCCTGGTATGCACTATCAATTGCACATTTATTATACTGGAATAGTCCTGGTACTTATGGAAAAGGACAAGTAACCTAAAAATGCAGCATAAACCCCTAACTCTAAAAACTTCACCCTTTTACTTGCTTAGACCAAAAAAGTCTTAGAGTGATCCTTGATTTATCTCTTTATGTAATATCCAACATCGAACCCAACAGCAAATCCTGTTCAATCTTTAAATTATGCCCAGAATTTGACTACTTCCTGTCACCTTCATTATTACTGCCCTAGAGGAAAGTACCATCACCTCTCAGCTGCGTTGAAATCTCCTCCTAACCATCTCCTGTCTTCAGTCTGTGTTCTCCCACAGTCTATTCTCAGCAGAGCAGCAAAAATTATCACTTTAGATCAGATAACATCCTGCCTCTGCTCAAAATGAGATATTCCCACCTCACTCAGAGGAAGTGCCAAGTTCTCACAATGGTCTTCGAGGCTCTGTATGGTCCAGCCCGCTTTGTCTCTCTGACCTTACCTTCTGCAATCTCCACCTCTTTCAAGCCACCCCAGCATCAGTGTCCTTCTTGCTATGCCTAGACGCTCACATATTTTTTCTAAGTGGAATTTTGTTTTCCAACAGAACAAGAGACAAACAGCTGACTTTGGCTTTCTTTCTGAGAGTCCCTAATCACTTACATTCAGAAGAATCACAGCCCCAGGCCACACTCAGGGCAAGTGCTTTCTGCTCTGCTCGAAGGCTTATGGGGTTAGAGGTCAAATATCAAGTCCAGCCTGTCACAGATTTGTGGCTGGGCCTCTGTGCAGTTTCCTTGAGAAGCTGTGCACCCAACTTGGTTGGGCAAATCAGCATGTGAGCATGTGAGTGAGGAAAAGAGTAGTCTTAAATGCATCCGAATAAATCACAGGGCTGAATTTTAACAACCTTCCTGCTAGCTAGGTGTATTTTCTAGTTTATGCTTCCCCAGCAAGAGTTTGTTGACTGCCTGCTACCTAAGCTGCACACTAGAATCAAACAGATGGCGCTTGAAAAATAACCGTGGGACTGGAAAGACAGAACCCAAGGGAAGATAGAGTCATCATAAAAATGTTTTATTAATCAAATATATTTACATTTCTTGGTCAATGATTTCTAAATGTGTGCCTGTTTTTCATTTAAATACAACTTAATCCTGGTAGATTCTATCACAAGAATACAGCAGCATGCATGATCTCATTGGTCCTTTGCAGTTTTTTTTTTCCATTAAATAATGTGAGTTTAATAAAGTTAGAAAACTTTATTAAGTTTTACCCATTCTTACTGCAGGATAATCATTCTTGTCATATCAGCGGCCCTTACAGAGAACTACACACCTCATCACCCACAGTAAGCTTCTTCTCATTCTCTTAACTGACTTGTTTAAACTTTCCAAAATCCAAAAGGCAGATGTGAAATTGGGCATTCACTCTAACCATTTTACTTGGTGGAAAGCTGGAGAGAGACATATTTCTATTTCAATAGGGAACATTTATAGCCCTAAACTTAAAATAACCACATTAAAGAAATTTATACAATGTCCTAATAGCATCTAAATATCACACCTCTATTAGCATACTACAGAACTTGATGTCTTCCCCTTGATATAACAAGATAATTAACTTGGGACATTACGTCTCCAAAATAATTTTGCTGATCTGAGCCAAAGTTTTCCTTAATACCTTAGTCACCACCTTGGCCTCTGCATTGGAACGAGGGAAATGCTTTTTCATGAAGTACTTAGAACTGCTAAGGAGAATAATTTTGCCTCTGGCTTTTGCTATTTCATTTTCTCCAGGTTGGGAGAAACCAGAGAAGTGTACTAGATTGTTCAGAGAAAGTGAGTCTATAAGGGTTGATTTTGTTAGCATTAGACAATAATACCCACATGTGGGTCAACAGGGACCATGGGTTGTCAGACTTTTGCTCTAAAATGGCTGCTTTCCCCAACATGTGGCGATCACCTGATACGGCACAGTTGTTTTTAAACATGAAAGAGCTGTGCTGTAGAAATAGATCTCCAACTTGTTAAAGTTTATATCCAGACTGTTTTCAGCTGGGAGTGATGTGCCAAAGTGGGAGAAAGGCACCACCAAGGATGTCTTTCAAGGCAGGAAACAGGAAATATCAACTAGGAGCCCACCATGTTTGACGAGGAAAATAGATTTATCATTTCAACAAACAAATGTACCCATCGGAATCACGATCTGGAGGAAGAGGAAGCAGCACACATTGTGGTTTCGACATACCACGGTAAAGAACTGCCTTGTAATAAAGCCAATTCATGAAGAAATTTTCTTCACTGACTTTTTGAACAAACCTCACCGTTTCATCTACATTGTGCCCCAAGACTTGAACTGGTTTCTTGAGTACCTCATGCATGTAACTACATTATTTGTGCCTTTGACAAACCAAACCTATAATGACTCCAGTCTTTCTACTTCACTGCTTTAAACCAACAGGCTAACCACGTAAGCTCATATTCCTAGTGCACACAACTGCATAATGACTCCATTGATGCCTGAAAAGTAACTCACTTAGCATTCAGTCAGAACAAAGAAAGAAAACGAGATTGCACCTAGCCCCGCTGAGGATGTGTTTTTACTTGTCGATAGCGTTAGAGCCTCGCTCTCTTCTGGCCACTCTCCAACACAACCTACCCTTCCTGCCTGTTGCCATTTGTCCTAATGTAGATTACACTTGAGAGGGTTATTGTTTTTTTCTTTCAATGTGGAATTTTAGTTTCCTGTTTAGAAAAACAAAAACAATGCCTGCCAGCAATGGAATATTTGAAATTCTGTCCAGCAACAGAGATTTGGGGATGACAAAATCAGCAGCTATAACGACGCATATTTTAACAGCATTTGACCATTGTTTCAACAAACATATTTTATAAATAAACTACACTTGTGTTTATTAATTTTTAAAAGCCCTTGTTCTCAAAAAAGGCTTTGCATAGAGAAGTATTTTCCCCTTTTAACAATTGCCTGTTTATGGCTCTGACGGAGGGAAAAAACTAAAGAAGCTACAAAGCTAAAACTGTTAAGCATTTATGAGAAGGAGAAAATGATAGTATCTTTGTTATAGAGTTACTGAGGATTAAATGAGATAATCCACATTAAGCATTAGAACAAGGCCTGACAGTAATTGCACAATATAAGTTATAATCATTATCATCATTCCCATCAACATCTGTGGGAATAAGCTCAGAATGTCCTTATTTTTCCATTAAAATTTTCTCCGCAGACTCTTTTCTAAGTGCAGCAGTAACATATTCAGTCTATAGGAAAGACAACTCAAATGTTTCATGGCTTCGCCTTGTTTTCTGGCATACTTTTTGTTATTTACATACTGATCTGATGAAACATCTGGCATTTATTATTTAAAAGAAGAAACTAAATAAAGATTTTAAATGTCAAACACAACCATGGACTACAGGTTAAACATCTGCGGCAAGGATTCCACAGATAAAGCAATATTCTTTTCAGTTTGGCTTCCGTCTGGCCAGTTGTGCCTGACAGCTGATCCTTGCGTTTGTAGAATGCAGTCTCAGGGAGAGCTGAAATAGGTGCCTTCCTAGGACCCTGCGTTGTTCTTTTGTGATAGTTCAGATAAATGCTAGTGAGGGGAGAACATTAAACTTTGGGTGGATAATCACCCAGGTATCTAGTCACCATGTAAAATTTTCCAAAGCTCTTCACCTTAAAAGGATCCTGACAAGCCAATGACATTTCTGAAACTTACTGTTATCATTTAAAGAAGCACATATCTCAATATCTTTCAGATTTTGATGTCAGAAACTGATAAAGGATCTGGGAAATAAAAATTAAATTCACATCTATGAAGACAAAGATAAACCTTTTGGGAAATGTGATTATTTACTTTGTTATTCCTGGCCTGGTTTCTGCAGGCATATGTAGCGTTAATATGAGAGCAATGAATTTGCTCCTAAACACAGGCTGCTGGGTACACCCAGAGTGACCCATTAACCCTGCTGTTCTGCAAATGCCCCACTTTGTGAGATGTGCTATGTTTCCCATTTTAAACAACTCAATAGATACTTGCATCTTATATTTTAAATTACTACAAAACAAATAATGATGTTACTTTTGCACACTGGGTACAGAGATTACACTGCCAACGGCTATCATTAACGAGGCACCTGCAACCCATTCAGGGTCTCAGAGTTCCTTCCCTGAGCAGCTCCAGCCCTGTCCCCTACTTGTTGTCTTATCATTGAAAGGGGGTCATAAAAACCCAAGACCTAGGCTCTCATCCTGGTCCCTTGGTACTGCTGCTAACAACCAATAGCCCAGTGAGTTAAGCAAAGACAACCAAGTTGTGCATCTTAGCTTGTTTTGCAATATGCTATCTTCTGGTCTCAGATGAATTTACCTCTCTCAGATTCTCCCAGTTAGAACAATATCTTTAACTTCACTGAGACAATGGTCTAGAGGACTAAAATGCCCATGTTACCAGCAGCCACTTAGGAAGAGAATATTATTTTATCATGAATAGTTGCTTAAATAATGCTGCTTATGGTGAACACCTAAAATAGGATCTTTATATAAAACAAGAGTTCAATAAATACTTGTTGAATAAAGGAATGAAACAAACATTTGATTTAAAAATTGACGAACTGCTAAATGTTTGTATAAATCTTTGCATATCTCGACCAGAATGAAATCTTTACAAGGTCAAATTCAATTATGAGCCTTATGAGGATACAATGATGTCATGATCTTTTTCTGTTATACAGTTTCACAAGAAGGCTACATTTGAATGAACATGATAAAAAAATGTACCAACTGAATCAAATTATATAAATTATACAAGATTAAGTTTTATAGCTTTAATTAGCCATTCAATAACTTTTTAGAAGTCTATCTCCTCCAAAAAAGAGTCATTTTTAAAGACAAAAACAAAACAAAAATGAAAAGTTTATCTAAGAAAAATGTATGCACATATCCTGGGGAAATTACAACTTTGCCTTGGAATATTGAGATTTTTCTAGAAATGCAAAGGTCTGCAGCTCCACCTCTCATCCTGTTGCACCTTGACTTTTACCTGGCATTACCCTTTGACTTAGACTCTTTGCTAAATAAATGAGTATACGCTAGGATGTAAAGTATTATTTTGAAAAAAAAAATATTATTCTGTCCCCATTGACAGAAAAGAGTAAAGAAGGAGTGCTTCAAGAGCCAAACCCTGATTCAGCTCTGACAGACTATCTTTCTCATCTTAAATATCCTTTCCTCCGTGACTCAGAGCTTTTATTCTCTTTACAGCACTACTAATTAGGAAGTTACTAATAAGAAAAACTAGCAAATCTTTATGACTGCAAGTTCTGCCACCCTTTTGGTGTATCTCGGGGGATTGTGTGTCCTCTTCAAATAGAAAAGGCTAAAGCAATTGTTAGGAAGTTTCAAGGAGAAGCCCCCTCTCCAGCACATACTTTGATTAAAATCACTTTGGACCCAAATGATCTCAGTACCTGCTTCAGGGTTCCCAGTCAATGTCCAGGTGTAAGCCTGTCTTTGTGGACAGACAGCCTAGGCTGTTCCGCTAGAAGCTGGCAATAGGACAGCAATATAAAAATTGTGAATGTGCCCACATGCCTGGAAAATTAGAGTATCTAATTTTCTATTTGTTAAGCAGAAAATATTTTCTAACCAAATTTGATGGAATATATATGCCAACAATTTCTCTTAAGAGATGATTAAAATAGATTTAAATGGGAGCAGAACACTAGAAGAGTGTTTTGGTGTAGAGGTTACTGCCACATTCAGTGGAAGTTTGGGATCAGATAGCAAAGCCATCAGGGCGACAAGAGAGATCATTGTTATGGAAACCCTTCCCATGCCAGATATCAAGGGAGGAGGGAAGTCTTCTCATCTTCCCACGTTCTGAAGCTCATGAGAACTGAGTAGGTACATTGTGTTCAACTGTGAAATGTGGCAAATGGCTGAGCTGGTTTTTCACACCAAAAAAAAAAAAATGTTAGAAACATACAGGTGATTCCCTATTATTATTTTCAAGAAGTTTGAGTAAATGTTTCAACCTTAATAAA
>CAUYLG010026865.1:75000-88035 GCA_963573385.1 Cacajao melanocephalus
AATAGATAAAGAACAAAAAGAGATTTTTAGGAGTGAGCCATCAAAGGAGAAGCTTGTCTGCAGTTTTCTGCTCTGTAACCCCAAAGAGAAGTTGATGACAAATAGAATTTCACCTACTGCTAATTTACAATCAGGAATTCTACTCCCTTCAGAACAGCAGCCAAAGAGTGAACATCTTGGAATTTGGAAACCAGAGGAAGAAATACGTTAGACTGCAGTGACTGTGAAGGGCAGTAGGAATGGTGGCTGCTTTTTTGCAAAAGCTGGTTACAGTGTCACAGCCCAACCAAACTTAGGGTTAAAATAATTTATAAAACTAGAGTTTGCAGTGGCACAGGAGAAAGAATTATACATATGGGCTAGAATTAAGGGCAGTGTGTCTGATGAAGAGAAAATGTCACACTTCAAGATTTATCTCTTCTTAAAGGAGAAACAAACAAACAAAGTCTGTAATCTAGAGACCCTGAGTCCCTCCCTATCTCCCATGTCCATATCTTCCAAACAACCTTCACTGACTAACTTGGTGGGTGCTCAATCTACAAAAAGCAGAACACACACTCAGAATCTAATGGGAGCCTGTTGTTTTTCTGTGGATGCTGTCCCTGGCTGATTGTCTGTGATTGTGTGTGTATATACACAGACCCACAGATGAACCATGGCAGCTGGCTGGGCACAGACAGTGACTCCTCCATCACTACCTTACTTACCTGGGCTGCCTAGAGCACTAGCCCAGCATCTAACGCAGCTCAGAAGCCATCTCAGCCAACCCTAATGCCCTTTCCTCAATCTTTGAAAGAAAAGGTATTTAAGAACTACACGCAATTGTCTCACTTTTAAATAATGCAACCTCCAGTTTGTGAGCCCCTGCTCTATGAAAGCTGTGGCAAAAGCCACCATGACATAGTACCCCTGCCTCATCACAGACAAGAAAGCCACAAGCCCTGTGATCTGTTAGGCATTCCTCTCTTTCTCCTCTTTAGCATATTATATTGAGTACCCTGTCATGGAAATAAGTACCTATAAAACAGGACACATCCATCCGCTCTGGGAATTCTTGCATGTTTTTGAACATTGGGAGGCAGGAGCTTGACTTCGCATTTGGATTTTTCAGGGCTTCTGTACCAGTGGAGTGTGTCAAGGGGAAGAAGTTGTATTTCTTGGATTGTCTTTCGGGGAATATTTTTAGCAGCCAGTTCCACTGTTAAAAACTGCACTGTGCTCTTGACAAATGTATAATGTCAGCTTTAATGTATCAGACCTATCAGCTCAATGAAAATAACTCAGAAGTATTGATCACCTAACGATTTTTGGTGTATTCATTAATGTCTGTGGGCAGCTCATCCCCTCTCCAGAGCTCCTGGAGTGCTGATGACACGTTAGCGAACTGCTGATTGTTTATTAGAAAACTGATTAGTTACTGGATTAGTGTGTCAAAATATACTACCTTTCACTGCTTGACAAACTTTCAAATTATTATATTCCTTTTTTTCATCTTGAAGCTCTAGAATCAATTTCAAAGAGAGCAGAATAGCTTGAACAATTGTGAGGAATGAAAATGTGCCCGGGTCATGGTTTTGCATTTCTAATCTTGTGTATTAGAATATGAGGAATACATAAGTTGGCAGCTTAGTGCTTCCTATAAGGCAAAAGTGTATGTCTGTGTATAACATTTAAACATCCAGATTGGATGGAGACAAGAGGAGAGTTACATTTTTCTCAAGTGTTTGACTAAATGCACTGCAGATATTTACACACATGGAACAATTTGTTGTAACAGTCAGAAAATGTGTCCAATATATAGGGTTTGTAAGAGTATTCCAGAAAAATCATTTCTAGAGTTATCTGCGCACCAAGTGTGAGTTAAAAAATACAAGCAGATGTGTAGAAATTACCTTGATTTATTTTTTCTCAGGGATTTCTCCTTCTTGAGGAAAGAAGGCTACTAGAAATAATATCTGCGTGGTTTGGGAATGACAAGAATACAATTTATGTATTTGAGGAAATAAGAGCTAGATATAAAAATACTTTTTTTAAATAAGGGAAGGACTTCAGTTTTATGTTCATCATCTTACATTTTAGAGAAATCTCTTCCACAAAATATTTTCATAGTTTAATCAGCACAAGGACAGAAGTCAGAGCCAGACTTCACTTGGTTGGCATCTAAACTAACCCTGAATTACAATCCCGGATGACTGACTGGCAGGGGCATCTCTAAGCCTGGACTTCGTGCAGTCTAACAGAATAAGAAGGAAAGAAGGATGCAGGTAATGCATCACGAGGGAGAATTGCCCTTGCACTCAGGGCCTTCATTGTGCCTTCCCTTAGCGTAGGTGCTAATGCCACAGCCTTGAGGGGAGCATCTCAGGAAGATGAAGTGGAAAGTCTTCCAAGTATTTCAGCAAAAAGAAACTCCTTGACTTTCTATTATACCATTGTGAGTATCTTAGACTTAATTATTTCTAAGGCTTGAGATCCTTCTTTACTTACTATGATGGTTGACTGGATTATATGTACAAGGAGGTTAACAAAGGATGTAAAGTTCTGTTACCACAGAAAACCTGCAAGAAGTTTTCTGCGCCTCTATGATAAGTCACAAAATACTTTTTGAATTGAACCAAATTGCACAGGGCTTTGTATGTGTGATATGTTCAATATAAATTTACTGATTTGCTTCTTGGATTTGCTTTAATTTTGCTAGTTCTTGTTCAAATATTAGATGTCTTTCAGAATTTCCTTTGATTTTTTTTCAAAATCTCCATTTTTTTTAATGCAGCAAGAACATAGTAATGAATGATTCGCCCCACTTCTAACATAACGAAGAACTCCTCCTGAGGAAAATCCTGGCCTGTTCTCAGCTTCCCGGATTCAGAAAGCCAGGCGTCAGGCAGCTCACACGGATCCTCTCAGGCAGAGCAGAGCAGCCCACTGAAATCTCAAGACACTCTGTTCAGTTAGAAAGAGGAAGGAGTCCTTGCTGCAAAGAATCATTTTAAAATTGCCAACTAACTTCCTTATTTCCTTCTTCCCTGCCTGCCTGCCTGCAATAAAATGGTTGGCCATTGATGTTAAATGATATTTTGCTTTGCTCCCTGTTTTCCATGACTTCCACTATCATAGAGCAAACTGAAAGCCAAGTCCTTCCATACGATCCTCTGATTTTTATTTTTCATACGTGCTCCTCTGTCTTAGAAATCCTAAGTCTACAGCCTAGGGTAGCTGCTGACAGGCCCATCATCTACCCAGAACTTGGGAGATGGATTCTTTCCTTGGAATTTCAGCCGATCAGATATGAGGCAAAGCCTGGATTGAAACTCTGACCTCTTCATGCCAAATCTTCTCCAGCCTTCTTTGGATCGCAGTAATCTTGATATGCCTTCAAAAACTACTTCTCAGCAGAAGATTTTAGAAGTTGGAAAGGGCTTTCTCTGACATGGCAGGCTCAATCTCAGCTCACCCCTGAGAATTCTGTAAAGGCCTCCTGAGCCCAAGACATACAGTTGAGGGTTGTGTGGCTTTACAAGATTCTTCTCCTTCTTTATAACATTGTTTAAGCCAATACCCATTAGTTGAAGTAGTAAAATTAACTGTTGTAGAGAAACCCATTTTATCGACTAATCTTCGAAGAAAGGGTTTTTTTGCATGTTTGTTTTATAAGCTTGTAAAAGGATATCTTCATAACATTTACAAATGTCCATGGGATGAATATCCATGAGCTATGCTTGGAAGATTCCCAAAATTCCCTTGGGATAGATCAATTCTAAAAGACCTGGTTGTATACACTAAAGGATTTAACATGCCATTTCCTAGAAGATGTTTAAATCTTGCACTTTCAAAATAAGCATACATTCAGCTCTCCCCTGGGAATATCTATTTGAAAAATTTAAAAAAAAATTATAGCGGGTTGCTGTCTAGATAAGAGGAGGAACAGAAGGAACTAAAACATATACATGGAATTTAAGCCAACAACCTTGGTTGTTTCTTTTTTTTTTCCAGATGAAAATAAGTATGATTGCAAAACTTATTTTCGGAACGAGAAAAATACAATCATCAAAGCGCTTCAAATATTAAGCTGATGAATTAAAATTAAGTTAAAATGGCAACTCTATTGGAAACACGACAAAAACAGATGTTAAAGAAAAAAAATTGAGTGGAGTCAACAAGGTTACACATAAGTAACACCTTAACATTAATAGAAATCTATTTCCCATTTTGACCCTGAAACCTCTTCAATTAATTACTAAAATCTATTTACACAGCAACAAGATAAAAATCAATCTGATTCTTGGCACTGTATTTGTCTAGCTGCCCTTTCTAATATAAGGGGCCAGAAGGATCCTGAACCCTCCTGTACCTCTGCTTTTGAAAAGCTCTCTTGCTCAAAGGCACAGGCAATGTGCCATTCACTGCCAACGCCCTCCTCCAGAGCAGTGACAAAGCCAGAATCCAGGAACCCTCCGGGGCTCAGGCCAGAGGGCGATGACAAAGTACACTAGGCAGAATAAAAGCACTGGTGATTGGGAACTCCTAGGACTGTGGTAGCCCATGCAGCCCCTTAGGGCGGATTAGAAAAAGATGCCCTCTTTGGGCTACTGCAGCCTCAGTGGGCACAGCATGGTTGGCATAGAGCAGACTGGATTTTAGACCCCATCCTGCCCCCTTAGCCAGATGCTCTTATGCGGTAAACAAGCTGCGCCTATGTACAGCAACAAAAATGATCACTATTTTGATTATTAATACCATAAATTAAACCATGTTGGAGAATAGTTAAGAATGCTGAATAAAGTAACTAATTCTTGAGGAGAAGAGGGAAAATGACTGTCTTCGATGAGTTTCTCCCTTCACTGGCAGCCAGAGAGGTAGGCAGGGCCCAGACCACAGGACTCCGTTTCCCGAGCTGAGCCTGGCCTCAGGCTGAGCACAACAGTGCGCCACGACAGCAGGTCTGGACGGAAAATCCTGGGTAATGAGGCTCTGGGAAGGCTTCTTGGCTGAGACTGAGCAAGGGGATTAGTCTCTTAGTACCTGAATCATTTCCTCTCTTGCTTGATCTTGTCCTACAGAAGGTAAATAAGGGGGTAACTCTACGCTCTTTTAATTCTCCTTCTCAAACAGAAAAAGTCAGTAGAGCAAATGTGTGAAGAGAGCTGTAATAGGGTTGAACTGAAAAGAGTTCATCACACAGACTGTAAAAACTGCTCTGAGACCATTGATCAAGCACACGTGCTGACTCACACTCTCAGGCCTTTCCATGTGCTGTTTGAACTGCCAGAAATTACCTTCACCCACCACCCATATGTCTAGAAAGCTCCTACTCATCCTGCAAAACGTATCTGAAACATCATCTCTGCCAGATAGCATTGATTCCTCCATTTCTGTGCTACTGTGAAACATCATACATACATGTCTTACTGTTGTACTGTTCATCCTATAATTCATTTATTAATTGGGCTTCCCCTTAGACTATGAGGTTTTCAAAGATGGAGGAGGGGAGGAGCAGCTAAGCCTCATTCACCTCTCTAACTCTTGTACCTAGCAGGGTGCCTAGCACGAAAGTACATACTTGGTAAATACCTGCTGAATGAATGAACACATACATAACTGAATGCGTAAATGAATGAACAAGTGAACAAGTGGATGAACAGACCATCTTGCATGATTCAGATGTCCACCATTTGGATGAGTGTGCCATGTGTAGAAACACACTCTCTTGCTCAGATGCCATTACCTTGCCAAAGCCCTTAGAATTCAGTTCCATCTCTTTCCACATTCCCTGAATCCTCACGTTAGTCAATGTAGTCTGGATTTGTTTTTTTCTTTTTTCACCAACATGGTAATTCTGAAGTCCAAAGTATACACTAAAAACTCACAAGTTGGCTGCTATAATAGGTTCAAACTCTTTGACATATAGGAAAGAAGAGGATATATTTCATCAGAATCCTGAAGGGTTCAAGTTCTCCAGGAAGGGATTATTCTGATGTTCTAAACTTGTGATCACCTTTCTGATGATCATAAGGCTTGCCGATGGCCACAGGAGCTCTATGTGGCTCCTAGACAAAATTCCAGAACCACAGATCACCAGAGACTGAACAAATATTCAAATTATTTACTCCTACCTCCTTATTTTAATGATGAGAAAACAGACCCAGAAGATTCGTCTCAAGACCAAGGTTGGAAACTTGAGTCAGGACCAGTGTATAGGTTTCTTGACTTCATTTTTCAAATCAGCCACTACACAAGGAAATCTGTTTACAGCCTGGACATTGGCCTTCCAAGTAGCCTTTGCCAGCTAGCTAAGCCAGGCAGCCCCGTGCTGATGCATCTGCTGGCTCTTCGGAAAAGCTAAGAGAAAGAGAGGGTGGAGGGCTAGCCGCTACTTACTTGAAGGGCTTTTCTCCAGTGTGGGTTCGGATGTGGTTGTTGAGGGTGGTGGCCCCGGCAAAGGCACGACCACAGTAGCCGCACTTGAAAGGCCGGTCACTAGAGTGAGTGACCACGTGGTTCCTCAGTTCTGAAGGTTGGGAAAAGGACTGGGAGCAGTGGCCGCATTGGTAGGGTCTGAAACAAATAAACAGACTGCCTGGTCATTATTTTCTGCGTTGCTCAGTGGAAGTCAGAATCATATGACAAGGGGCCAAAACTTCTTGGTGACATTTTCTGTTTCTAAGACATAGCATAGAGCTTTGGCCACTGGATTCCCACTACTTTACTTGTTGCCACGGGAACAAAATTCACAGAGCTGCTGAGACACATCAATTCCCAAATGAATATCCCTTTCCAGTACTAATCATACCATTTTGGAAAGCCCTGCTTTCTTATTTTTATCTTCCCTCAGGCAAATGTTAGGGTACTTTTGTAAGCAGACTTCATTAAGCAGAATGTTACAAGAGAAAATACATAATTGTCTCTATTGCTTCCATGGCATTTTTATCTTTTCAATGGGCTTTAAAATCAGTTATCCAGTTTAATCTTTATGATAATCCTCTGGGATAGAGAAAGCAGTTGCTATTATCTCTGTCAGTTCAGAAAACTGAGGACAAACTGTCCTCCCAGGACATAAGCTCTTGATACTAAGGTCATTCTAAGGTGTTTGGACCTTATCCTCAGTACCAGGTAAACACGCAGGGAAGTCAGCAAGTTACACATGTGTTTTAAGAGATATTAAACTGTGGTGGACTTTCAGCATAATCACTGGTTTTGCACAGATGTGTCTCTTGTCAAAGAAATCCTGACTTCTACCTACTATTTTCCCCTCCAAATATTTACCCATCAGATCTTTCTCTTGAACGTCACCTCCCCAGTTTAATCTGAGAGCAAGGCATGATTTATAGCAGCACAGAAATGATGGGATGTCACTATGCTTGCAGAAGGATGACTGTGATGCAAAAGCAAATGGAAGGAAGTGGTGACAAATACCTGATAATTAGCAAGATTATCAGAGCACATTCTTCCCAGCTCATGAGAAGTAAATCAATTTTTGGTTTTCATAAAATAGATTAAAATCTGTCTTCTCTACAGTTCTTCTGCTTACTTAAGCAGAATCTGATGAGTGATATAAAGCCCAGGGAGTTTTCCCTATTCGAAGCTATTTCATATCATTCCTTGACAGGGTTCTAATTTGTTTATCAAAATTTGTTTGGATAATTAATAATCTGTCGTAAGGGATATTAACAGCATTCACTAAGCCCTGGCTTGTGGGCCAGACATTTCTGGCTGCATTTAGAAGCCAATGGCGAAAGCAGACTTAATTGCTCAACCTCTAACAAATGCAGAAGCTCCAATGACCAGAAACCAAAATGAAGGGCTAGGGACAATGGTGACCAAGCATGTACAACAATTCAATTAAGTGCAAAATAAAGTGTATCCTCTCATTTGTCAAGTGAACTGCTTAATTGTGGCTACTTGCCTCACTGAACACAAATACTATTATTTTACCAGGCTTCAGCACACTGAGCCCTGATTGTAGAATTTTTTAGCTTGATTAATAGCCCAGGATTGGTCAATAACTCAATACTATACAATTTTAATTACTTACATTTAGAAATCTATCTACCTGCTCTCAAACAAGTTTCAAAGAAATATATAAAAGTCTTTGGTAAGGAGTTTATCAATCTTCACAAATTACACATGCATTTTATGACAATTTTAAAGTAATCCTTTGAAAGCCATTAAAATTATATGTAGATGAAAATATCCTCCTGCCAAACCTGTTCTTTGTGGTAAACATTAACCTTAAAGCATTCCTGAAAAAATAATTCTCTCAAGGTTGGGTTTTCTTAAATGTTATTGAAGATTATAAACAAAATAATATATTAATATATGCTATATCCACTGACAATTGATTTTTCTGATAGTGAAGGGACCATTAACATTTATTAGCCTCTGGTTATCTATTTTTAATAGCTATCACAATAAACAATAAGCCACTAAATAAAACCAATTAATCTTTTCTTTTTTTTCTAACTCTGCTGTCAAAAGTTGGGGTGATTTATTTCTCACAGTCAGAAGTCAATCCATCCTTTTTATGTTAATAGTTCACAGTGGCAAAGATTTACACACAGGAGAGCAGAAATGACCACAGAGAGGCTTATGTTGAATTCTTATATCAAAGTAACACCAACGGAAGGCAAATCAGATTCTAAAACATCACCTTTGCCTGGAGCTCCAGCCTGAGAGGCATGTGCTAGGGATGCAGTGACCTATATGGCACAGTTTTTAAAACTTTGCAGAATTCCGTCTGAATGAATGGAAGGGCCTAGAACAGTAGAGACAGGGCCCCCGATTCTGTTCAGCTGTGGCATTTGGACAAGCCATTCAACTTTCCTGACCTGTTTTCTCATCTACCTGGTAAGGGGAATGGACTGAAGATGCTGATCTCTTGCATCTCATCATGCTTGTTCTTGCTTTCATGTAATTGACAAATGTGCATCACCCAAGAAATCTGTACACTACAGATTTCTTGCCTCCCAAGATACAGCAACACCAATATGATCTCTATTCTCCATCACATCTACAAGCTAGCTCCATGTAGTTGGAGCTTTCTGTGGTTGTGAGTGTGTATACATGCTCATTAGAATGTGGATAATTTAAACACATTGGTTAAAAAGTTGAGAATTCAGAATAAGAAAATCTAGTACCAAAATATAGGACCAAACTTTGCTTTGGTTAATCTCAAAAAGCAAAGCAACATTCCTTCATTGTTAGGTACATTGAAAAATAAGATTTTAGACTACCTGGTCACATTCACCTTCGCCGAGGCTGATTTTGTATAGAATTTAGAACCAAAGCATGTACCTCACCTGCCACTATAATAGTAGTGCCTCTTTCAGCCTAGAAATTTATAGAAAGATAGCCCATAGAAATTACAGAAGTTATACGGTAAATAGACAAGATTCCTTTAAACTCTCTTTTCTTGTATTTTCAATATTTCCTTAAAAATATGAATAAAAGCAAATGATCAAAAAGTAATTTTAAAATTGATTATGCCCCTAGGGTTTCATCTAAGGACACAGGAGTACATTCAAAAATTAAATCTTCAGGCCCAATGGCAGAGCTTAGAAAACATTATCATCACTTTGGAATCTCAGACATCACAACTTCTTTTGGGACAACTGGCCACAGGAGTTAAAACTATGTTTGCACGTTTCAATTAGCACATCCTAACTCCACATCTCTCAATTTACAGCCAAAGGACCTTTGGGGCACAGAATTAGTTGTCATTACTCAGCTTTTTATTCTGACAACCAACATTCCCATTAATTTTCCAATGTCTGGCCAAAAGGTAAGAGTTAATTTATTATTAAACTTTTGGATATAATCAGTTCTGAAGTTCTGCCTCCCTTAACGTGTCATACTCGGAGACACTCGTAAGAACTGACATCCGTGAGTGCTGGGTTTAGTTTTACTATTTCGGAGATCTCATGACATTGCACAAGTAAGTGGGAATCTTATTTTTATTTATTTTATTTTTTGAGACAGGGTCTCACTCTGTCACCCAGGCTAGAGTACACGGGTGTGATTTTGGCTCACTGCAGCCTCAAACTCTTGGGCTCAAGCGATCCTTCTACCTCTCAGCCTCCTGAGTAACTGGGACTACAGGCATGTGCCATCATGCCCAGCTAATTTTTATATTTTTTTGTAGAGATGGGGTTTCACCACGTTGCCCAGGCTGGTCTCAAACTCCTGGGCTCAAGTTACACACCTGACTTGGCCTCCCAAAGTGCTGGGATTACAGGTGTAAGCCACTGTGCCCAGCCCTGAAACCTCCTTTTTAAAGCACTTTATTCTCTCCAAAGCATTTAACTCTTCTCAAAACAAAGGCAGTGAGCATGTCTCACAAAAGGATAGCATCTCATGACCACAAGTACCTTACGGCTTTTTTACTACTTAATCGTTAGTAGTGTTATCTAATGATGGAGCTGTTCTGTATCTGAGCTACTCAATACTGGAGCCACGAGCCCCATGCAACTGCTGCACACTTGATGTGTGGTGAGTGTGCCTGAGAAACTGAAGTGCTGTTTTACTTAATTTGGATTAATTTAAATACAAATAGCTCTATGTGGCTAGTTCCGACATACATATATCCAGCTTGATGAAAAAACAGAAAGGTGCTCCTTACATAAGAAAGAAATAACTGAAGAACAAACAGAAACCACCTGGGTAGATTTGGGTAATTGGCATATATCAATGCTGGTAAATGTTTAAGCAGAAGGAAGGCAGAGAGACAATCTTGTACATCCCCTCGCACTCCTGGTCACCGGCAGCTCCTTTGCCAAAGATAACTCCGGTGAAATGTGCAATTCATTTGCTTTGAATCTGCCATTAGTTTGGTGTACACATGGGAAAAGGATGAAATATTTAACAAAATTAAGTATGGTTTGGCTTAAAATTATTAATCCTGCTTTGATTTTTCTTCCATGGCCTCTAGGACAAAACTTGTTCAGTTGGAGCCACATTCTCTCTTTGCTCAACATCAGCCAGCCCAAGTGCAAATCTCCCAAGACTTCAAAGGGAGATTACTTAGATCACTGCTGGCTGTGTGGAGTGAGAAAAGAACTTATTGTACGTAAGGAGGAAAATATTTCAGGACGGTGACAGAAGTGCAAGACCAAAGAGCCTGAAGAACATCAAAGCTAGAAAGAGATAACCTTCACACTTGGGGCATGGGGAAAAAGCAGGACACAGAACACTGATACATTCTAAGCAACTATTATGATGATGGGTTCTCCCCAGGCCCCTCCTACCAGAGAGCCCCTGCTAATGTCATTCTACCTTCTGGTTCCACCACATTTCTTACTAATAATGGTACTTAAAACACAAATGTGAACAGGTGATGGTGTGCCCAAGAAGCTGAAGGCAGACTGGCCTTGTGTGGCACAAACAGTCAAAAAGGAGACAGGAAAAGGAAAGGGATGCAAAATAAAAATCAGAATTATAAACACACTTTCTGCAGAAAAAAAAAAGAGAACATATTTGTCAGAAAACAATCCACTGTGATTGAAGGCTTTGTTTACCCCTTTCTGGAGCATACCTCCCACCACCTTACTGCCCCAGTGGGAGTGTTGAGAGTTTCTGTAGGGAAGAAAAAAAAAAAAAGCCGGAAGAGAAAAGGGATTTCTAACTCCTGGTTTGAGCAAAAGCAAGAAAAGTTACTTTGGCCTAGGCAATAAGCTTATGCAAAACCCAAATGTTTATAAAGTCCCTGAACAAAATTTTGGTTGATCTAGATTTCAACAGCTTCTTCTCTTCGAATTCATTCAGGAAAAGAAAAAGTCAGTAGCCTGGGAAAAAGGAGGAAGAGATTTTCAGTTTTGTATAATATTAATGGAACAAAATCAAGAAATAATAATTCTGTGGCTCCTGGACCTTCATGGGTGTGTTTTTGTCTTTAGTATTGATTTCTACTTTGCCAGGTCAGGTGGATTTTTTTTTTTCCTGTGTTGAATGTGAATAACACAGTGGTGAAAAATGATGAGGCTGGGATCCCTGAGCATACACAGATTTCTTTCCTTTATATCAAGGCATATACTTTTTTATGATACCTCACATGAAAAATCTCATGAATACAGACACACAACATCTCTTGGATGGAGGTTCAAATATCTGGGGTTTCATGACCAAATATTCAGTCCATTGAGTGAAAAATCATTTGGACCTCAGATTCAAGGACCCGTTTCAAATTTAGACTTGTTTGAAACTCTAACCTGTTTTACCTTCTGACTTTGTCTCCTGTGTCCCCTTTTCTTGCCTTTCTTGTCCCTGGTTCTAGCAAGATTTTCCTATCAAAATAAAAGCTTTTGAGTTTTTCAAACAAGGGAAAATGCTTTCTAACTATTCAGCCTTTTCACTGTAAATGGCTGAATGGGTGTATATTGCTGAAGACTAAAAGCCAGCTGATCTATGGAATCAATCACTAAAGAATATATGTAGGGAGAGAGATCCAAGATGGCCGTTTAGCAGCAGCTCAGGATTGTAGCTCCCAGTGAAAGCGCAGAGAGCAAGTGGATGCCGCAATTTCAGACAAATTTCTGTTGCCCACAAACTGGGAGCTACCCAGCAGAGGAGCCACATGGGTCACCAGCGCGACTCTTTTGGCTGGCACGGCTGTTTTACTGGCGCCCCGGCACGGCACAGCGCTTCTCAGTGCGGAGTATACGGGACTGAGTGCCCTTTGAGTTGGGCTCGGCTGGTCCCATCCCCACAAGGAGAATAGCAATTGGAAGAGCTGAAGACTGAGAGTTTCACGGTAAGCACAGCTGAACCCGGGAAGGCCTAGCTCTGTGGGGAAAAGGCGTCCGCTGAAGGAAAACTAAGAAACAGAAAAAACTTCATCACCAACAAGCCAGACATCCACTCAGACCCAACCTGAAAGTTTGCAATTACAAAGATGACAGGTGGATAAATCCACAAAAATGGGAAGAAACCAGTGCAAAAAGGCTGAGAACGCCCGAAATCAGAATGCCTCTCCTCCTACAGGGGATTGCAGCTCCTCATCAGCAAGAGAACAAGGCCTGTCAGAGAATGAGTGCGATGAACTGA